>SJYC01081877.1:0-18814 GCA_006408675.1 Madoqua kirkii | reverse complement strand
GTTTCCTCGGTTTGTATGCTCAGCAGTAGGATTGCTGGGTCATAAGGCAGTTCTATTTCCAGTTTTTTTAAGGAATCTCCATAGTGGCTGTACTAGTTTGCATTCCCACCAACAGTGTAAGAGGGTTCCCTTTTCCCCACACCCTCTCCAGCATTTATTACTTGTAGACTTTTGTATCGCATTTCTCCAAAGAACTAAATAGATGTTTCTCCAATGAAAGATTTTTTGACACATTTTACACTTTTACTAGCAGTCTCCTCAAGGTCCTTCAGCTTCTTCTCACTGTTAAATTCCAGTGATAATTGTCACATGCTTTTTATTATGGTGGCACCCCTCTTTTGATGCTAATATCTATTTCAAGTATCTATTGTGTTGGACAAAAAGTTCCTTTGGGTTTTTCTGTACTGTCTTATGGAAAAGACCAAGTGAACTTTTTGTTCAATCCAATATTTATTCATAACAACTCATCCCAAAACGTGTGGCTTAAAACAATGAGAATGCTTTAATTATTGTCTTTGAAATTCTGTATATTGACTGCTAAGTCGCTTCAGTTGTGTCCGACTCTGAACGACCCCACAGACGGTAGCCCACTGGGCTTTGCCATCCCTGGGATTCTCCAGGCAAGAACACCGGAGTAGGTTGCCATTTCCTTCTAGACTCAGCTATATACACAGTTTATAGCATTCTCTATGTTGACTGGCTACCTCATGCGAGGAATTGACTCATTGGAAAAGACTGTGATTCTGGGAAGGATTAGGGGCAAGAGGAGAAGGGGATAACAGAGTATGAGATGTCTGGATGGCATCACCAACTTGATGGACATGACTTTGAGTGAACTCCAGGAGTTGGTGATGGACAAGGAGGCCTAATGTGCTGCAATTCATGGGGTCTCAAAGAGTCGGACATGATTGAGTGACTGAACTGAACTGATGTTGACTGGGAAGTACTTACTAGGATCTCTCATATGGGTATAATTAGAAATTGTCTAAATTCCAAGTCATTTCAAGGGCTTCCACACTCACGTGTCTAGCAATTGATACAGCCTGTCAGCTGGGACTTCAGCCGGAGCTGATAGGCAGGTCGTGGTCTCACCATGTGTCTTGGGCTTCCTTGTGGCATGACGAGATCTAAGAACCAGGGTCCCAAGAAGCAGGAAGTGCAAAGAACCTTTACTTTAGGCTCAGAAGCAGAAGGCCCAATGGCAAGAATTTGGGGGCTGAGTTTTAAAATTTTGTACAAGTCCCTACTATGTTCTAGATATAGGATTATGCACTTTGCATGTTGCTTCAGTCGTGTCCTACTCTGCAACTCCGTGAGATTCTCCAGGCAAGAATACTGGAGTAGGTTGCCATACCCTCTTCCAAGGGATCTTCCCAACCCAGGGATTGAATCAGTATCTCTTGCTTCTCCTGCATTGGCAGGTGAGTTCTTTACTATTAGCACCATCTGGGAAGCCTGTTATGCACCTTCAGTTCAGTTCAGTTCAGTTCAGTTCAGTCGCTTAGTCGTGTCCAGCTCTTTGCCACTCCATGAACCGCAGCACGTCAGGCCTCCCTGTCCATCAATAACTTCCAGAGCCTACCCAAACTCGTGTCCATTGAGTTGGTGATGTCATCCAATCATCTCATCCTCTGTCATCCCTTTTTTCTCCTGCCATCAATCTTTCCCAGCATTAGGGTCTTTTCCAGTGAGTCAGTTTTTCACATCAGGTGGCCAAAGTATTGGAGTTTCAGCTTCAACATCAGTCCCGCCAAGGAATACCCAGGACTGATCTCCTTTAGGATGGACTAGTTGGATCTCCTTGCAGCCCAGGGGACTCTTAAGAGTCTTCTCCAGCACCACAGTCCAAAAGCATCAATTCTTCAGTGCTCAGCTTTGTTTATAGTGCAACTCTCACATCCATACATGACCACTGGAAAAACCATAGTCTTGAGTAGTTGGACATTTGCTGGCAAAGTAATGTCTCTTTATGCACTTTAAGGTCTTACAAAAATGAATATGACATGCAGCAACATCTCCATGAGGAGATCACAATCTAGAATGGCTTCACACTGTATTAATTTAATTAAACTGGGCCTTTCCAGAATTCTCCTCTCTATGTGAAGCCACATTCAGAAAGTAGCAAAAGGGAAAAAAATAATGAGTGCACCTTGGAATGTAGAAGTGAAACCACAGTTATTATTTTCCACATGTTGGTTTTTGGTGACAAAAATCACTGCAACATTTATATTTTGTTGCCAATATGCTGACTTAATTGCTAGCATGGGACAAAACCAGTGCCTTTATTTTGTGCCAAAATTGCAGCTGGTCTACCTCCTGCTGGATTTCTTGATTTTTTTTCAAATCTTAGACCGGGTAAACTTCCAGCCTTGTAACAAAGGATGTCAGTTTCCTCTGCAAGCCACCCATGTTTTTGAGGTTGGAGGCAGTGGCAGATGTAGGTCCCCATTTGTTCTCATGGACTCCAGTTTTCATTACAGGATTTGGCTTGTAATTTTACTTCCACCTTTTTCCCTAACTACTGGCCTTGCTGACATTCACTGACTTTAGTTCTCACTGCCAGACATCGAGGCAACTGTCTTCCTTACACTTCATTTCCACTTCCCACAATTACCTATGACTTAATCCTTAAACTATCCTTTTTATCACATTCCTCGTAGCAGAGCTGCTTCCCTGAAAGCACCCAAATGAATAAAAACAGAGAATGATAACTTAATTATCAGATTCATAATACAGAATAATATGTATTATCCTGGGAAGGAAAGAGTAACTAGGGAATGAATACTGCTTTCACAGAAGTGACTTTTTACCTGGGTCATTGCATTAACAAAGATATTTTCACAAGGCAGAAAAGACAATAATGATACTCTAGATAGAGGAAAGAGTATTGCATACGTGACTTGAAGTAACTCACTTTGGAAAACATCACTCTGTGGACTGCAGTTGGCGATTTCCTTCAATCACATGCTTTGGTTATCATTAGGCTTTCTCTGCTTACCTTGTTCATGACCTTCCCATCTGGTTAGGAAAACTGGATTCATGACACCTTAGTCACAGCCTCTCCTCCTGAAGGTTTTTTTTTTTTTTTTTCCAGAAATCTCTAAGGAAGGCGTCTATTTATTTTCAGCCATGGCAAGGTCAGGATGGAGAGTCTTGATAACTTCCTCGTAACCCCTGCCTGGCTCTTCACGGCTCCACTTCATTCCCAGAAGCTCAGGCACACCCATGAGCAAATGTGTGTGTCTTTAAAAAGCGTTTTCTCAAAGGGAACATCAGTCATTTCTCAAGCCAAATATAGACCCTTGCTGTTACGGGAAGATTTATATATGAAAATGCAATCCCTGAGCTAGACTCTGTTATGTTACAACTAAGCTCTTAGAAACTGAGCACCAAATACAATTTCCATGAGCCTCAATTTCCCTAAGTATAAAATAGAGTCATTCCTCAATATCCAACCGTTTCCAGGACCCCTGAAGATACTCACATCTGTGGATGCTCAAGACTCATATGAAACAGCATGGTAGAGCTGGCAGTCCCTGTCCATGGGTCACTCATCTGTGGATATGGAGGGTCAGCTGTAAACAACGTCGTCTTTAAGCTGCAGGGTTGGGGTTGCCTTTGGTGGTATTACTTGAATGATGAATACAGTGTATCATTTCAATGCCAGCATTTGTTTCCATCAATTTTACTGTTATAGAGAAGGAAATGGCAACCAGCTCCAATATGCTTGTCTCGGAAATCCCATGGACCAAGGAGCCTGGTGGGCTATAGTCCATGGAGTCCCAAGAGTGCATGAAGAGCTTTCCCATACACCTACTAGGACTAAATCACCACCACATGTTAGTGTTAGAAAATAAGGAGACTTGACAGTCAGCATTCAATTCTTTATTTTCTTGCAGGGGTTGTTGGAGACTAGAAATAAGATATGTACTGTACCTCAAGTAATGGCTGGTACATTACAGATGCTCTTTACTAAGGATTTAATAGGGTACAATTAAGGTTGGATTATGTTAAGATAATAGAACGTGTAAATCCTGGAGACCCTGGGATAGTTGTCCTGCCTTAGTTAGCCACTTCTCTTTGATAGGTCATCGGGAGATTAAAGGCAAATGAAAGTCAGGACTGTTATTGTTTAGTCACTAATTCATGTATGGCTCTTTGCAACCCCATGGCTTGTAGCCCACTAGGCCCCTCTGTCTATGGAATTTCCCAGGGGAAAATATTTTAGTGGATTACCATTTCTTTCTCCAGAGGATCTTCCCAATCCAGGGATTGAACTTGGGTCTCCTGCATTGCAGACAGATTTTTTACTCACTGAGCCATAGGGAAGCCCTAGTCTTTTCAAGTTTAAAAAAAAAAACAAAAAAACAAAACAAAACAAAAAAAACTAGTCTTTTCTAGTTTAAAACTAGAGGCTTTTTTTCCTCCCCTAAATTCAAATCTATGTCTTAAAACTCACCATTCAAATTATGGTGAAAAGTTTTGCTGAGCAGTTGTTGTTCAGTTGCTAAGTCGTGTCTGACTCTTTGAGACCTCATGGACTGCAGCACACCAAGCTTCCCTGTCCTTCACCATCTCCTGGAGTCTGCTGAGCAGAGAAAGAAAGAAATGAATACAGAGAGGGAGGCACCCTGACAAAGTGTATTTGTAGCAGTGTTCAGATCTGGACTTGTCTGTGCCTTCCCATTTTATAAGTAGAAACCTGCGTGCAGTATTTACCTGCAAGAACAGAGAAGTCCGTAAAGCAAGAAATACTTAACATCACTAGAACCCTTCTATTATTACTTCTCTGCCCACAGGGAAACAAAATTCAAGGAAATACCATACTTACATGTTTTCTAACTTATATCTACCTTAAAGCTATACCCTTTGGAATATCAGATTCATTCAGAGATTTTAATTTTAAGAAACTTTCACCCACAGGCTCCAGATGAATAATAGAATTTAAGCATTTATCCATAACTTATCAATAATAATCTCATAAGCAGTTTTATCTGCTCTTTTTTGTGTGTGAAACAGACTAAGGCACTTTGCTGTTAATCTAATTTCTGACAGCTGTGTGACCTTGAACATTGCTTCTTTCTGATACACAATTTTCACATCCTTAATAGAGGAGGTGAACCAGATAATTTGTTAAGTCCCTCTCAACTCCAACATCATAGTAGATAGTCTCATTATCTATGTGTCTTTAAACTACTTAAGGAAGAATTTAAAGGGCAAAGTTTTATTCTTCAGGAAATGATTTTGCATCCCACTTTTTAGTTTAAAAAAAGTCTCTGCTGCATGAATTTAACAGACACAAAATCTTGGTGATTTTGCTAAAGCTAAAAATAGAGTCTCTGACAGAAAAAGGAGAGTCACGTTGTTTATAAATAGGAAGCCTTCAACTCTGGGGCTTGTTCGGTCAGAAAGAACAGCTTAAACTGAGAGGCAGAATCAAAATAAACCAATTTAACTGGTTTGGCAGGAGTCCAGCGCAAGATTGAGAGCTCTTGAGTCAGCTAAAAGAATGGTACAGAGATAAAAAATTAAGAATTACCTAATGTGCTGTGAGCAGGGTGATGTGTCTGCTTAAATAATGACCCATTTCATAGGGGAAGAGAGTGAGGCTTAGAAGAGATCTCTGTCTGGCCCACAAGTCATAGACCGAGGGGGAGACTGGCATCAGAATCTGTCAATATTTGTTCTGTTTCTTTCCTTCTCTCCTGCTTCTTGCAGTCATTCTGAGGCAATCACAAAGCTTTCTGTTTATGCAAACACTTCCTTTTACTCAATTGATAGTAATCATAAATGTGGGGCTGAGATTTGAGGAGCCATAAGTGCAGAAGGAGGCCAGAGAGAGGCACCACACTGATCAATGAATCAATTAATAAAAGAATGTGTTCAGCAGAGACTATACACAGGATACTCTGAAATGGACTTAGGAGAAACACAGAACTTGGTTTGAAAATACCTGCACTCCTGTAAGTAAGATAAGATCATAGTTAATTAAATGTCAGAACTAACAGTGACCAGAGAAATGGATAACATTCATTTCTTAAACATTTATCAAACATACTGGTATTTATTTCTGGGGAGTGGTATTTCATGAGTTTGTTTGTTTGTTGCCTTTTTTAAACTGTGTAAGGCAATAATGAAATGCAAATTTTCCAAGGATTAATTTATTCAAACCTCAGGACATAAAGTCATGACCCATTTATTTATTGTGAATTATTTGCTAGTATTTTTTATTCTACTTTGTTTCCTTAGAGCAATTTTAAGTTTACAGAACAATGATGGAAAGTACAAAGATTCCTCATATACCTCCTTACAACTACCACTCCCCAAATTTTCCTAATAATGTATAATGTTGTGCAATGATGTGGAACATTTGTTACAATTGGTGAGCCAATACGGAAGTGTTAGTATTAGCTGAAGTCCATTGGTGACATTAGGATTCACTCCTTGTGTTATACATTCTGTAGGTTTTGATAAATACATACTGGTATATATTCACCACTATACTAGCATATAAGATAGTTTACTGCCATAAAAAGCCCCTGTGTTCCACCTATTTATCCATCTTACCTTCTCCCCACACCAGACCCTACTGACCACTTTTTATTGTCACTTTAATTTTGCCTTTTCCAAAACTTCATATAATTGTAATCACAGTATGGAGCCTTTGTCAGACCAGCTTCTTTCACTTAGCAACAAGCCCTTGTTTCCTTCAGGTCTTTTCATGGCTTAATAGCTTATTGCTTATTTCTGAATAACGTCCCATGGTCTGGATGTACCACAGTTTATCTATTTACCTGTTGAACCACATCTGAGTTGTCTCCGAGTTTTGACAATTATGAACAAAGCTGCTGCAAAATTTGTATGCAGGCTTTTGTGTGGACACAAAATTTCAGTTCCTTTGGGGTAAGTACCATGAAGCACAGTTACAGAATTGTTTAGTAAGACTATATTTAGTTTTTTTTTAAATTCTCCGAACTGTCTTCCAAAGTGGCTGTACCCTTTTGTATTCTTGTTGCTGTTTAGTCGTTAATTCATGCCTGACTCTTTGTGACTCCATCGACTGTAGCCTGCCAGGTCCCTCTGTCCATGAAATTTCCCAGGCAAGAAGACTGGAGTGCATTTCCATTTCCTTCTCCAGGGGATCTTCCTGACCCAGAAACAGAACCCGTGTCTCTTACATCAGCAGGTGGATTCTTTACCACTGAGTCATCAGGGAAGCCTGTTTTGTATTCTTACCAAGGAGCATGAAAGCTTCTTTTACACCAGATTCTCGCCAGCATTTTATGCTGCCAATGTTTTGGATTTTAGCCCTTCTGATGGATGTGTAGTGCTATGTTATTGTTTTAATTTGCAACTTCCTGAAGACATTTGATGTTGAACATATTTTCATGTGCTTTTTTCCATCTGTATATCTCTTTTAGTGAGGCTTCCAGATCTTTTCCCTATTTTAATGGATTGTCTGTTTTCTTATTGTTTAATTTTAAGAGTTCTTTGTATAGTATGGATGTAGTTCTTTATAAAATATGTGTTTCAAAGATGCTTCCTCAATTTGTAGATCATCTTTTTGTTCTCTTAAAAGTGTCTTTGACAGAATTAGATGATCTACAAACTGAGGAAGTATCTTTGAAACACATATTTTATAAAGGACTGGAGATTCAACCAGTCTATCCTAAAGGAGATCAGACCTGGGTGTTCATTGGAAGCACTGATGTTGAAGCTGAAGCTTCAATACTTTGGCCACCTGAAGTGAAGAGCTGACTCATTTGAAAAGACGCTGATGCTGGGAAAGATTGAGAGCAGGAAGAGAAGGGGACGACAGAGGATGAGGTGGTTGCATGGCATCACCAACTCAATGGACATGAGTTTGAGTGAACTCCGGGAGTTGGTGATGGACAGGGAGGCCTGGCATGCTGCAGTTCATGGGGTCAAAAAGAGTCAGACACCACTGAGTGACTGAACTAACTAACTAACTAAGGTTAATTAAATCACTGGCTCATGGTTTTGATACTGTAGCTAAAATATCATCTCCAAACCCAAGTTTCTCTACATTTCTCCTATGCTATCTTCTAGGAGCTCCATAGTTTTGCCTTTTATATTTTTGTGTATGACCCATTTTAAATTAAGTTTGTATCTAGATTCATTGCTTGGTGTCAGTTCAGTTCAGTCATTCAGTCATATCCAATTTTTGCAACTCCATGGACTGAAGGCACCAGGCTTCTCTGATCATCACCAACTCCCAGAGTTTGCTCAAACTCATGTCCATCAAGCCAATGATGCCATCCAACCATCTCATCCTCTGTCATCCCCTTCTCCTTCTGACTTCAAACTTTCCCAGCCTCAGAGTCTTTTCCAATAAATCAGTTCTGCATCAGGTGGCCAAAGTATTGGATGTATGTATTTAAAGTATTGCTTGGTATATAGATGCCCAATTGTTCTGGTGCCGTATGTTGTAAAGACCATCCTTTCTCCATTAAACAGCCTTTGCTCCTGTGTCAGTGAAGAGTTGACTATACTTGTCTGGGTCTGTTTGAAGCTTTTTGTTTTGTTCCATTGATTTATTCATCTAGTCTTTTGCCAGTGTCACACTGCCTTGATCACTGTTGCTTTATGGGGAGTCTTGAAGTTGGGTGATGTCAGTGTTACAACTTTGTTCTTCTCCTTCAATGTTGTGCTGGCTATTCTGGGTCTTTTGTTTCACTATATAAACTTAAAAATCAGCTTATTGATATCTACAAGGTAACTTGCTGTTTTATTTTTAAAATTGAGATTATGTCAAATTTATAGATCAAGTTGGGGAAAATGAACATTTTGAAAATATTGAGTCTTCCAATCCATATATATGGACTATCTCTCCATATAGTTAGATCTTTCTTGACATAATTTATTTCTCAGATCTAAAGATGAATGTTGCATCTATAGATTGCATTTTAAATTTACAGAACATAAACACACATACATGATCCTTGTTGTAATTATTAAAAAGCAAAAGTAAATACAAAACAAGATATAAGTTCTAATAAAAAGCCATAGAGTATAATGAATATACCATAGAGTATAATCTATTATATATATATAGTAATACTTAGGTATAATAATAATGACTCAGACCATATCTGTGAGGAGCTGATGGAAGTAACACTAGCTTCTGCAAGATGAAAGTGTATGAGAATTTCATTAACTAGAAAATTATCAGAGAACTTTCATAGACCAACTATGTGTGTGTGTTTGTGTGTGTGTGTCCAGGATGAAATGCTATTCAAAGGCATTCTGGAGACATGAGATATTGGGGTTGGTTATAGAATAGAGATATCACTTTTCTTGAAGGAGTTCCTTTAATCTAAAGGAAGGAAAGTCTCCAGCAATGGAAACACAAGGTAACTGGTGAGGCAGAGTTAATGAAATGTCAGATTTGCACAAGGACTGGTAAGATGAGTTTGCTGTTGTGAAGGAAGGCAATCATTGGCAAGGCAAAAAAAGAAAAAAGGATGAGAGGATACCTTCTGCTTTTGGAAGCAATAGCTCCATTCTTGACCCGTGTTTGCATTGTTGTCCCTCCATAAATATCTCACAAGGCTCACCCTCGGATAATTCACTATGCTACTCATTCATCCAATCACTCTGATTGATATTATACCTTTTCTAGATGCTGGAGCATACAGATGTGAACAAGTCTGTGAAAGTGTCTCCATAAAGTATTCAAGCACTATATATTGCTCCCTTTGTCAACCATCTGCCTCAGATTACCTGACTCACACTGTCTCTTTAAATGCTTTGGTCTTATTATTCATTTCAATATGCAATTCATATTTCATTTTTTGTTTGTTGATCTATACCCCATCCTTGCTCTTTATAAAAAAAAGTCTGCTTTTTCTTAAAAAAATATTTATTTGCTTCGGGTATTAGTTGCAGCATATGGAATCTGGGATTGAACCTATGTCACTTGAATTGGAAGGTGTATTCTCAACCACTGGACCACCAGGGAAGTCCTCACAACTCAGCTCTTGTTTTAACATTTTAATTCAAGAACATATGAAACATGCTTTTCCATCCTTAGCACTATCAAATGCTAAGTACTGAGGTTCCATTCCTTATACCTTAGTGGGAAATTTGGGTCAAGATATGACATTCGTATTGTACAAATGCTACTGTTATACTCATCGGAGGATTTTTGGCTGGTATAGAAGGCTAAAAATACATCTGTTTCAGGAGGGGATGGGATAAGGTGTCACGGGAAGAATGGAGCTATTCTGCAAATCAGTTGCCTAAAGGAAAGACGTGTTTTTTGATTGGAAATGGAAACTGTTGGAGAAGCCTAGGCAGGGTCTAGGGCAGATGCTTTACAACCCTGGCTATCACTTAGAGGGAAAGTTGGAAATACGGTCAAGGAAAGAGCCAGAAATTTTACATACAGTATTTCATGAAACTATTGTTATTTTTCACTGAGGTTCAGGAGCATCAAGTCATTTCCCTTGGGCTACATGGTTCTTTACTTGCAGATTAAGATTGAAATGCAGGTCTCTCTTCTGTGGTCTTTCCTTCTCCTCACATTGCTTCCTGAATGTGGTTGGGCATCCAGCACTGAGCTTCCAGTTGAGCTTGAAAAGCGACACATTGCACTAGGTTTGAATGGTGCTCTGTGTACCTCCTCTTGGCACTCACCTTTCCAGTACTTTCCAAAAGTCTCCTGCTGCAACATTTAGGCCTCTCTACTTATGAGGCGTTTATACCTTTGCCTTCAGAGTACTGAGAGCTAAGGCCCTGGTGATGCCCCTCACCACTGACCAATGGGAACTGAAGGACAAGAAGACTGCCTCCTCAGCCCCTAGGCAGGATGACACAGCAGCACGCTCCATACTGTACGCTAGGGTCCCATGGCAAAGCTGAACCCAGGCTGTCTCCAGTGGGGAGGTGTGTCTCACGTCCCATGGGAAGAAAACACACCTCTCTTCCCAAAGAGACCCATTTGCTTCCCTGCCTGCTCTACTCACCTGTCCTCTCTTCTCCTAGTGCTTTCTGGGGTCACCTCCTAATTTCCCAAATAAACTCTTTCACTCACAGTCTCCTATCTGGAGCCATTTCTGGGTGAACTCAGTGTAAAACCCATCTATTTGGTGACCCCAGAAAGCACTAGTAGAAGAGAGGACAGGTTTGTAAAGCAGGCAAGGAAGCAAATGGCTGTCTTTGGGAAGAGAGGTGTGTTTTCTTCCCATGGGGCTTGAGACACACCTCCCCACTGTGGACAACCTGGGTTCAGCTTTGCCATGGGACCCTAGAAATAAATTCAGGAGAAGAAAAATTTCAAAAGGCCTTTGAAGCTACAGGTATCTCTATCTTTAAGGGTGAATTGCCCATGGTATCTCGTGTTATGATTTTTCATTGCTTTTCTCTGGGGTTAATATACTATTGACAACATTGAATCTTGCCTCAATTCTATCAAAGGAAATAAAATCTAAAAAAATGAAAATACTTGAAGATTTTCCTAAGATCAGGAATCAAAGAGTTAAAGGCTAATGTTGTCCTCAGTAGCCTCCAGGCTCTGACCCTGAGTCAGACTGAACTGACAGAATAGATCTTGTGCGAAAGGACCCAGGTGACAGGAACTGCAGGAAGACTGGACTTGCCACTGTCCTCCTACCTGCTCTTGTTCAAAGCTGAGAGCATCTGGAAGAGATCTAAGAATGGGATTCTCGACATATCTTTATCCATGATGTTGTCATGAGAAACCACCATTCCTCCACCAGAATGTGGCCTCTAGCTTCTGTGATCTGCAGTTATACACTTTCTATAGTTATTTATTTGTGAGTCTTCTCGGGAATGGTGACTGGAACGTGGGAGGCAGCTGGGGGGTAGGAGGTGCTATCAGGCATGATATTAAAACCAGATATCACCTTAACCTGGATAATTAGTGACACATAGAAGTCCAGGTTGTCAGAGGTTCTGAAAATCTGTCCATAAGTAGGAAGGCCTTTGTATCTTGGTTGAGGTTAAGGAAGACATTGAACACTTGGAAAGCAAACTAGTAGTGACTTGAAAAGAAGGGCCTAAACCTAGTTACTCCTAAGAAGGGGAAATAATATTAGTACTTACCCCTGGAGAGAAGGATAGAAGCAGCATAAGTGCTGCCCATCACAATCAGGATAGATTCAATAATTATGGGGTAAGGAGATCAAGGGATGAACAGAATCTGTAAGGTCATCCGGGAGCAGCACGGGAGTGAGCTGATGTGAGCCGCACAGTGCAGGGGTACCGAGTGTTAAATGTCTCTAATAACTCAGCATTATTTCCAGAAGGCAGTGTGGTAACAACCTTTGAGCATGGGTGCCAAGCCTTCTCAGGGAGGAATTTTAATTCAGGCTATGTGTAACCAGAAATCATTTTTTAACCTCTCTGTACCTGAATTTCTGAAGGTACAAAATTAGTATCTTAGTTTGTGACACATCCATAAGAGAAATTAAAATGAGATATTGAACAACCTGATTAAACATGGACCAAAGGCCTTAATAGTTTCCTCACCAAATGGAAAAAAAAATTATATATATATATATATATATATATGTATGTATGTTTATGGCACATTAGTTTATAAAGAGACGTTTTACAACATATGTAATCAGAGAAATTAAAAATAAAATATGCAAGCAAAGAAGAGTTAGATACTACTACATATCTATTAGAATGGCTCAAATCTGGAACACTGACAATACCAAATGCTGATGAGGATGTTGAGCAACTGGAACTTTCATATATTGTTTGTGGGAATACAAAGTGGTACAGACACTTCGGAAGATAATATGGTGATTAATTACAGAACTAAAACAAAAACATAATTTTCCCCTATAATCCAGAAACCATGCTCCTGGCATTTAAACAAAAGAGCTAAAATCTTATATCCACAGAATAAGATTTTATTTCCCTGGTGCTCAGATGGTAAAGCATCTGCCTACAGTGCAGGAGACCCAGGTTTGATCCCTGGGTCAAGAAGATCCTCTGGAGAAGGAAAAGGCAACCCGCTCCAGTACTCTTACTTGGAAAATCCCATGGACATAGGAGCGTGGTAGGCCCACGGGGTTGCAAACAATAGGGCTGACTGAACAACTTCACAGAAAAACTTCACACAGGTGCTTATAGCAGTTTTACTCATAATTACTACAATTTGGAAGTAAATAAGATGCCCTTCAAGGAAATCATAAAGATTAGAGCAGAAATAAATGAGAGACAAAGAAAACAATTGTGAAGATCAATGAGACTAAAAGCTGATTTTTTGAAAATATTAACAAAGTTGATAAACCCTTAGTCAGACTCACCAAGAAAGGAAAAAAAAATAAGTGAGAAGACTCAAATCAATAAAATTAGACACTCAAAGAAGAGAAGTTACCACTAACTCCACAAAAACAATAAGGATCACAAAAGACTACTATGAACAACTGTATGCCAATAAAATGGACAACCTGGAAGAAATAGATAAGTTCTTAGAAAGGTACAGTCTCCTTAGACTGAACCAGAAAGAAACAGAAAAGATGAACACATCAGTCACAAGCACTGAAACTGAAACAGGGGTTGAAAATCTCACAACAAATAAAAGTCCAGGACCTGATGGCTTCACAGGCGAATTTTATAAAGCACTCAGAGAAGTTAACACCTATCCTTCCAAAACTGTTCCAAAAGAATTGCAGAGGAAGGAAAATTTCCAAACTCATTTTATGAGTCCACCATCACTCTGATACCAAAACCACACAAAATTATTTAAAAAAGAAAGAAATTACAGGCCAATGTCACTGATAAACATAAATGCAAAAATCCTCAACAGAAGGCTAGCAATCTGTGTCCAACAATACATTAAAAAGATCATGCACCATGATCAAGTCAGGTTTATCCAAGACATGCGACGATATTTCAGCATCTGCAAAATGTCTTTCAGTAGTGAGTGGATAAAGAGGCTGTGGTACATCCAGACCTGGGATACCATTCAGAAATAAAAGAAATTAGCTATCGAGACGACTCTTTGGAACCCCATGGACCGGAGTCTGCCAGGCTCCTCTATCCGTGGGGAGTCTCCAGGCAAGAATTTTGGACTGGGTTGTCATACCTTCTTCCAGGGGAATCTCTCAACCCAGGGGTCGAACCCAGGTCTCCCACATTGCAGGTGGATTTTTTATCAACTGAGCCAGCAGGGAATTCCAAAATGATATGGAGGAACCTTAAATACATAACTAAGAAAAGAAGCCAATCTAAGAACACCCCATATTGTATGAGTCCAACTATATGACATTCCGGGAAAGGTAAAACCTAGGAGCCAAAAAAAGGTCAGTGGCTTCCAAGGTGAGGGACAAATAAGTGAATGAGCAGAGTACAAAGGATGCTTAAGGCAGTGAAACTGCTCTGCATGATGCTCTAATGATGGATATTTGTCACTATATACTTGGAAAAACTCATAAAATGTACCAAGAGTGTACATTTTATGTACTCACCAAGAGTGAGCCCCAAGGAAGCCTATGGGCATTGGGTAGTTATTATGTGTCAATGTAGCTTCATCCTTGATTAAAAAAAAAAAAAAAGCGTGACACTCTTGTAAGAAATGTTGATAATGGGGATGGCTATTCATGTATGGAGGCAGGGGATCTATGGGAAATCTCTGTACCTTCCTCTCAGTTTCATTATAAACTTAAAACTATTTTAGAATATTTTTTTAACTTGTCTTTTATTTTTATTTAATTTTTTTTTTTACTTTACAATATTGTATTGGTTTTGCCATTCATTGACTTGAACCCGCCACAGGTGTTTTAATAATGTCCCCAAAATGAGATGTATAGCACATTCATGAACCACTATAGACAATAAGTAGCAGCTCCCTCATCATCATACACAGTACTCATTCTAGTAGAAATGAATAAAATCTTTCTGTAATAAGTTGATTAAAATGTTCCTTTTGTGGGGGAGGGGCAGAACTTACCTGGCGGTGCAATGAATAAGGATCCACCTGCCAGTCCAGGGCACAAGGGGTTGATCCCTGATCTGGAAGATCTGCTTCATGCCATGAAGCAGCTTAGCCCATGTGCCACAACTACTGAAGCCCAAACACCTATGCAACAACAACAACAAAAAAAGTAGATTAATTAAAAAAAATATTTTTAAACATGCTAAAAAAATTATTTTAAAAGATTCCTTTTTTTTTTTTTTGCCTATACACCAAGTATCCTCATTAAATGCTTAAAAGGAAGAAGGAATATTTGGATTGTGAAAACAGCTATTTTGCTCAGAATTTATTAATGCACACAGGTAACTGCTTATTCTCATAGAAAAACTTTATTCTGTCAAAGAAGCAGAAGGCTCAATTCAAGTAAGAATGTCTCATTCAAAAAAAAAAAGTGACTAATTTGACATTTTAGGAATGGACAGAGTTTGCCTGTAGTGCCACAGATTTATTTTTAAAGTTGCTAAAGGAATAATCCTGCAGTTTACAGATGGTGTTAGTGGAGATACTTAACGAAGGATAAGATGTCCTTTGAGAATGCTGAATTCTGGGTGATGTAGTCCATCCCTCTGAAGACTTGACCCTAGTGTTGTGTCCTGTTTCTTAAATGAGGCTCAGATGACATTCCTTTTCTCCTTGCTGCTTCTCTTATGTCAACCCAGATAGCTGGTTGAAATTCCTCATTATATTTCCTAATTTTAATAAGAATGCATCCAGCCCAATTCCTTTGAGCACTTAAATTCACTGCATTCTGGGAGAAATTAGAAGTCAGTCTTTTTACATTCATTGCCCTGAAAATGAAGCATGCAGCTAGAAGCACTATTTTTTTTTCTACAGAAAATAATTTTGTGAGCACAACTCAGTCTAAATTACAGAAAGAAAGAGGATCTATAATTAGTTTTCAAATGCTATTGTTGTTACTGAGAATATAGGTTTCCCCCTTTTAAAAAAAGCAATTACAAAAATAATTGTGTTGAGAAATGAAGTTGCCTGTTGTGAGTAAGGTGGTTCCTCTTTCACTGAATGCCAATCACTTGACTTGCTCTTTTGCTGGAAAGAGTCAAAGAAAAAGAGAGAGCGAGAAAATAAAGAAAAAAATAAATAGAAAGACAAAGCTGTTTTATGATACTGTAGTGGTTCCTTTAGGGAAAGGCCTTCAGGAAGGCTCTCAATTGAAGTTCACTGAAAGTTTAATTGAAGTTATTAAATGCCTGCTTTTGGACAAAAAGACTGAGCAGTAGTTTTTGAGTTGTGTGACTGGGCAAAATTTTTTCTCTCACTGTTACTAGTTTTACCATTTTTGTTGCCATCCTCCTCAAGAAAGAGTACAGGGAGGCTGCTTTGATAATGAAGTCAGATTTGTGTTTGCTTTGATTATTTGTCTTGATAAAACATACAGAGAAAAATTAACTGGCCAAATTTTATCAAAATTCATGAAAATATATACATCCATGTCTATATGTATATGGGTGTGTGTGTGTTTGTATGTATATGTGTATAACAACTATTACAGGAATTATTGAATTTTATATTTTCCAAACTGAGGCAAAGGTATCATTTTCACTTTGAGGCTGTTTACTGGGAAGCCAAAACTTTGTTCTTCTTCCACAAATCATTCTCTAGGTAGGAGACATTTTAAAATTTCCAACTCTTGAACTACCAAAGCATATTTCACTATCAGACCATGTTAAGCATTCGCAGTCACAGAGTTCCCGAACATCTATTTGTGTATGAATAATTCAATGTACTTTGAAGAAATGCTCATGAATGGTTAATGAACAAGAAAATATTTGCACGAGGTAGATCTGAAAGATAGATTGAAGGGGGGATTATCTGTTTATTCACAGGCTTGAATTTAGTGATAAGTCAGAAATCAACGCAAAGAAACTGATACAGTATACCTGGGAAGGAATCCTCTCCATCCACCCAGTTTGGTTTACAAGTGAAGAAAGTAAAGGTGTGCGATTAAACATGAACAGGTGGATTTTGAAGACTTTATACTTTCAAATTGTGATGCGGGAGAAGACTCTTGACAGTCCCTTGTACTACAAGGAGATCCAGCCAGTCAAATCCTAAAGGAAATCAACTCTGAGTATTCATTGGAAGGACTGATGTTAAAGCTGAAGCCCCAATACTTTGACCACCTGAAGCAAAGAGCTGTCTCATTGGCAAAGACCCTGGGAAAAAAAGATGCTGGGAAAGATTGAAGGCAAAAGGAGAAGTGGGTGGCAGATGATGAGACAGTGAGACAGCATCACAGACTCAACGAACAAACTCAGGGAGATAGTGAAGGATAGGGAAGCCTGGGAATGTACAGTCCATGAGGTCACAAACAGTCAGACGCCACTTAGTGACTGAACAACAACAAAAATATTTCCATGCCCAATTTTTCCTCTCTTATCAAGTCTCTGAATGAACATTTTGTTTTAAAGAAAACCAATATTAGAAATTCTACAGCAAAGATATTTGAAAGAAAGTACTCTAGTCCAAGCCCTGAAAATTGGATGTTTAAATTTATTTGGGAAAATCACTTTTTTAATTTTCTTTTTGGTAAGTGCCATTAATCCAAGATTTAACTTCCTCAGCACTCTTAGTCACTGTGTCTGGCAGGCTGTATGTGTCCAAAGGTGTTTATGCAGTTGAACTTGGAGTTAAAAATTAGTGATACACCCCTTTTTTCTTCATCCCTCCTGCCCCCACCCCTGTTTAACTCTAGTCCAAGACTGACTGAGCTCATTAACCCAGGGCTCTACAGTTTCCCACTGAAACACACTGACTTCCATAAATATTCTTTAAGGACTGATGCTGAGGCTGAAATTCCAATACTTTGGCCACCTCATGCAGAGTCAACTCACTGGAAAAGACCCTGATGCTGGAAGGATTGGGGGCAGGAGGAGAAGGGGACAACAGAGAATGAAATGGCTGGAGGGCATCACCGACTTGATGCACATGAGTCTGGGAGTTCCCTGGTGGTTCAGAGGTTAAAGCGTCTGCCTCCAATGCGAGAAACCCGGGTTCGATTCCTGGATCGGGAAGATCCCCTGGAGAAGGAAATGGTAACCCACTCCAGTATTCTTGCCTGGAGAATCCCATGGACAGAGGGGCTTCGTAGGCTACAGTCTATGAGGTCACAAAGAGTCGGACACGACTGAGTGATTTCACTTTCAGGGTGTTAGTGATGGACAGGGAGGCCTGGCGTGTTGCAATTCATGGGGTCGCAAAGAGCCGGACACAGCTGAGCGACTGAACTGAACTGAACTGATAACGTTACAGTGCTTTCTCACACATATTATCTAATTTCATGCTCTAGTAACACGGAAGAGTAAAGTCGTTCAGTCGTGTCCAACTCTTTGTGACCCCATGGACTGTAGCCTACCAGGCTCCTCCCTCCATGTGATTTTCCAGGCGAGAGTACTGGAATGGGTTGCCATTTCCTTCTCCAGGGGATCTTCCTGGCCTCGGGATTGAACCCAGGTCTCCCGTGTTGCAGGCAGACGCTTTACCGCCTGAGCCACCAGGGAAGCCCAAGAAGCATGAGGTATGTATTAGTTTAGTTTTATTTTTAGATTAACTATGTTAAGTTTAGACAAATTTGCCCAGTCATTAATTGGTAAAACTCAATTTGAAACCAATATCTTTGATTCTAAATCAGTTTATATAAATAACTTCTCAGATTCAGTTATCTAGTGAGTAAGAAGATGAAATATATACCCATTTTCTGGTATCATTTAGAAAATATATTGTAGATGAGTGTGTGTGTGCATGTGTGTGTGTGCAGTTATGTTTTTAATAGCAATGAGAATCTGGTTAATAAGTAGTTACATATACTAGAATTCCCAAATA
>SJYC01081876.1:0-23484 GCA_006408675.1 Madoqua kirkii | reverse complement strand
GTCTGCCTCCAATGCGAGAAACCCGGGTTCGATTCCTGGATCGGGAAGATCCCCTGGAGAAGGAAATGGTAACCCACTCCAGTATTCTTGCCTGGAGAATCCCATGGACAGAGGGGCTTCGTAGGCTACAGTCTATGAGGTCACAAAGAGTCGGACACGACTGAGTGATTTCACTTTCAGGGTGTTAGTGATGGACAGGGAGGCCTGGCGTGTTGCAATTCATGGGGTCGCAAAGAGTCGGACACAGCTGAGCGACTGAACTGAACTGAACTGATAACGTTACAGTGCTTTCTCACACATATTATCTAATTTCATGCTCTAGTAACACGGAAGAGTAAAGTCGTTCAGTCGTGTCCAACTCTTTGTGACCCCATGGACTGTAGCCTACCAGGCTCCTCCCTCCATGTGATTTTCCAGGCGAGAGTACTGGAATGGGTTGCCATTTCCTTCTCCAGGGGATCTTCCTGGCCTAGGGATTGAACCCAGGTCTCCCGTGTTGCAGGCAGATGCTTTACCGCCTGAGCCACCAGGGAAGCCCAAGAAGCATGAGGTATGTATTAGTTTAGTTTTATTTTTAGATTAACTATGTTAAGTTTAGACAAATTTGCCCAGTCATTAATTGGTAAAACTCAATTTGAAACCAATATCTTTGATTCTAAATCAGTTTATATAAATAACTTCTCAGATTCAGTTATCTAGTGAGTAAGAAGATGAAATATATACCCATTTTCTGGTATCATTTAGAAAATATATTGTAGATGAGTGTGTGTGTGCATGTGTGTGTGTGCAGTTATGTTTTTAATAGCAATGAGAATCTGGTTAATAAGTAGTTACATATACTAGAATTCCCAAATAATCAAGAAAGTATCTCAATTAGAATATGTATATACCTTATTTGGAGGCTAGGACTTAAACTGTATTCCCGAGAATTAGAGAAGGTATTAAAACCAATCCTAAGGCCATGCCCACCTAAATGAGTATGTCACTTTAACCACAGGATCACAGTGAGAGGAAGAGCAGAGAAATTTTGAATCCAATTGTGATATCCAGCAAGCAATGGGATAGAGGGGTGGGGACATTTGACATGACTCAGGAAACAAGGTTTATGTATGATGAGGGTGAGATTTTCCATGAGCACTAAGTCCTAAAAGTGTTCTTGTTCCACCTGAGGGCAACAGGGTTTGTAGCAATCCCCACAGGAGACATCTTGCAGAAAGTAATCATGGAATTTTTGCAGAAGGCATGCTCACGTGAAAGGATTGTCACAACTTCTTTATTTCCAGGAGGTGTGAAATAGCAAGTAAAACAGAAGCAGCGAATCATAATTGCAATGGATTGAAAAATGGCTGCAAAGTCTCTCTGTGCCTGAATGCACTCCACTTTGCTCTGTGCCAGACTCCTTTTATCTATCATATGAAACTGAGTTGGCCATGTGACTTGCTTTGGTGAATGAGGTATTAGCGAATGCCTCAAGGAGCCATTTAAAAGCACTTGTGAGGAGGGCTTGCTCACTTGCTGTTCCTGGAATCCTAGGGTTGCCACATGAAGGAGCCCAGGCTGGCCTGTAGGAGCCAAGTGGAGGAGAAGCAAGGCATCCTACTGACAGCCAACTAGCTACCAGAAATGCCAGTGAGACCATCCCAAGCCCTGAAACCAGCTTGGCTCACAGCTGACCAATGATGCATGAAAAGCCCAGCAGAGATCAGACCAGAAGAAACATCCATCCAGCCCCAGGATTGTAAGATTGATAACGTGACTCTTGTTTCACCTTGCTAGTGCTGAGGTGGTTGTAATGCAGCATTAGCTAAACTGACATAAACTGAAAGTGCAACCCATGAAGACTGAGCCCTCAAAGCAGGATATCTTAGTTATTTAAAAAATATATCAGAGAAATACCAAGCAGAATGATTGGGAAAATATTGTATTTGATCCCAGACACACAATAGATTTACATCCTGCAGATTGCTCCTTATGATGGGCAATATCTCAATGAATGACAGAAAGTGCTGAATACAACCTCAACTCTGCCTGGTGGATACAGAGGCTCTCTGACCTTGCTGTTTCAGTTTTTGTTTTTTTAATCTAAATATGGAATTTAAAACTTTTTTTCTCATGACATCAGTTATTCAAGATGCCATCTGATGCATTGTAAGTGCTCAGTAAAATGGCAGTTTTAGTTTTGGTGGTGACAGTAACGCATATAGAACCCACGCACAAAGCATCCTTGCATGAGATGGTCAAAGGCCAGCACAGGATAGAGCTGTACATTTGATCTGTACATTTGATGTGTCTGATCTGAGAGGGGAAAGAGTTTGACAAGGACCAGCCTGGGACAGCCTGGGGTATGGAGTAAGAGATTGGGAACAGTCAGTAAACAAAGTAAGGAAAGATGACGATGATTTAATGAAGGTGTTGCCGTTGCTGTTCAGTCACTCAACTGTGTCTGACTCTTTGCAACCCCATGGACCCTAGGTTTCCCTGACCTCCACTATCTCCTGCAATTTGCTGCCTCACATCCATTGAGATCATGATGCCATCCAACCACCTCATCTTGTTATTAATACCAGAAATACACTGAAACAATATTTGTGTTTTCAGAATGTGGAAACTTTCCTCCATGTAGGTATACAGATTTAAGACCACAGACACTATAAACATTTTTATACTAATATTTTTGCTAACATCTTTTCAAAGGACTCTCTAGTTTTCCATATAAATGTTTCCACTAAGATTTCATGTTAGGAATTAAATATAAAAATAATATTTATCAAAGTAATGAACCATTCATGAATAGATTCTGATGAGAAAACATTTCTCATTAGAAATTATTCCTTTTTTTTCCACTCCACTTTTTCACTTATTTTATTTTTTAATATAAATTTATTTTAATTGGAGGTTAATTACTTTACAGCATTGTATTGGTTTTGCCATACATCTACATGAATCCGCCACAGGTATACATGTGTTCTCCATCATGAACACCCCTCCCTCCTCCCTCCCTGTACCATCCCTCTGGGTCATCTCAGTGCACCATCCCCAAGTATCCAGTATCATGCATCGAAACTGGACTAGCAATTTGCTTCATATATGATATTATACATGCTTCGAGGAAACCAGAATTGAAAGAGACACATGTACCCCAATGTTCATTGCAACACTGTTTATAACAACCAGGACATGGAAGCAACCTAGATGTCCACCAGTAGAAGTTATTTCTAATGAGAAAAAATTTCTTAACAATTAAATAAACAAGTAAATAAATACTGTGTATTAAGCATTACTATGAGCAAAGCAAGGGGAGGTGACAAAATTCCAGCTGTGCTATTTAATATTCTAAAAGATGCTGCTGCTAAAATGCTGCATTCAACATGTCAGCAAATTTGGAAAACTCAGCAGTGATCACAGTACTGGAAAAGGACAACCTAGATGTCCACCAGTAGAAATTATTTCTAATGAGAAAAAATTTCTTAACAATTAAATAAACAAGTAAATAAATACTGTGTATTAAGCATTACTATGAGCAAAGCAAGGGGAGGTGACAAAATTCCAGCTGTGCTATTTAATATTCTAAAAGATGCTGCTGCTAAAATGCTGCATTCAACATGTCAGCAAATTTGGAAAACTCAGCAGTGATCACAGGACTGGAAAAGGTAATTTTTCTTTCTAATTCCAAAGAAGGACAATGCCAAAAATGTCCAAACTACTGTACAATTGCACTCATTTCACACTCTAGTAAGGCTATGCTCAAAATTCTCTTCAAGCAAGGCTTCAGTACTACATGAACTGAGAACTTTCAGAAATATAAGCTAGATTTTTGAAAAGGCAGAGGAACCAGAGATCAAATTGCCTTTGTTGAATCACAGAAAAAGCAATGGAATTCCAGAGGGGGAAAAGTCTACTTCTGCTTCATTGACTTTGCCAAAACCTTTGACTGTGTGAATCTCAACAAACTTTGCAAAATTCTTAAGGAGATAGGAGTACCAGAGCACCTTACCTGACTCATGAGTAACCTGTATATTGGTCAAAAAGCAACAGAATCTAACATGGAAGAACTGACTGGTTCAAAATTGGGAAAGGAGTAGAACAAAGCTATACATTGTCACCCTACTTATTTAACATATATACTGAATACATCACGGGAAATTCTGCACTGGATGAATAAAAAGTTGGAATTAAAATTACCAGCAGAAATATCAGCAACCTGATATGCCCTTGACACCACTCTATTGGTAGAAAGTGAAGAGTATCTGAAGAGCCTCTTCATGAAGCTTAAAGAAGAAAGTGGAAAAGCTGGTTTGAAACTCAACATTCAAGAAACAAGAAAAAATCCCAAGATCAGTTCCATCACTTCATGGAGAATATGATAGAAAGGGAAAAGCAGAAGCAGTAACAGATTTTATTTTCTTAGAGTCCAAAATCACTGCAGGCCTTGATTATAGCCATGAAATTAAAAGATGTTTGCTCCTTGGAAGAAAAACCATGGCAAAACTAGATAATGTATAAAAAGCAGAGATCTTTGGCAACAAAGATCCATATAGTCAAAGGTATAGTTTTACCAGTAGTCATGTATGGATGTGAGAGCTGGACCATAAAGAAGCCTGAGCATTGAAGAAGAATTGATACTTTGAATTGTGGTGCTGAAGAAGACTCTTGAGAGACCCTGACCTTAACCCTAACTCTAGTCCAAGGAGACCCAACCCATCAACCCTAAAGGAAATTAACCCTAAATGTTCATTGGGAGGACTGATGTTGAAGCTGAAGCTCCAATACTTTGGCCACCGGATGCCTATAGCCAGTTTGTTGGGGAAGACCCTGATGCCAGGAAAGATTGAAGGTGAAAGGAGAAGGAGGTGCCAGAGGATGAGATGGTTAGATAGCATCACGGACTCAATGGACACGAACCTGAGCAAACTTAGGGAGAGAGCAGAAGACATAGGAGCCTGAAAGCTATTGGGTCACAAAGAGTAAGATGCAACTTAGTGACTGAACAGCAGCAACAGCACATTTTCTATCACATACATAAAGGTTTAAAAAAAATAGCTAAGAGATTTCTTTAAGAAAAAAAATTAATATTATAGATATCTTCAGATTTTCCAGGTCACACAGTTAGTAAAGAATCTGCTTGTCAATGCAGGACACACAAAACACATGGGTTCCATCCCTGGATTGGGAAATTCTCTGGAGTAGGAAATGGCAACTCATTTCAGTACTCTTACCCAAAAAATTCCATGGACAGAGGAGTCTTGAAGGGCAACAGTCCATGCGGTCACAGAGTTAGCCTTGACTGACTGAGTCCAGACTGGCTAGGTATCTCAAAAAGAAAACACACACACACACACAAGAAAGAAAAAAAGAACTATTTTTTGCTAATAAATAAAAAATTATATATGTATATAGAAATACAAACATTATGATAAAAAAGGTTTTTTAAAAAACCTGTTCAAATGAGTAAATTATACTGCAATAAATTTTTGAAAATTCTTAGGCTTAAAATGAAGCCAGAATTTTGAATCCTGAGTGATTATCAAGGAAATTAGTAGCTACCTCAAATCATTGTTTAATTGCTGATAATTTGAGACTCATATTGAGTACAATATATACTGGGGAGAAAGGCAACACTTTGGGCCTGAAAGAAGTGATCAAATAAAGTAAAAAGGCTGCACCAACCTAGGATTTATGGGCCATATCCTTAGTGAACTTAGGATGAGAAAAAAATTCAACTTGAATGAAAATATGAGTTGCCTTTGGGGTGAGTAAAAAAAAAAAGAGAGAGAGAGAGAATAATTCTTTTTTCTCTCATGCAGGGAAAAAAAATTTCAAACTTGAAAAAGACTATATAATATTATTATACCAGTAATACTTCATAAATAACTACTATGAGACATGAAACAGTAAGAAAAAGACTGATTAATTGCATGAATTATTGATATAAATTTACTTTATCAAAATACACAATCACAAAACTAGTGAAAGAGAAGAAAAATGACACGGGGTGGTTACTTACCACACATACAACCATTATACAGAATTCCTAGAATCAGTAAGGAAAATAAACAAGCTACCTGTTAGGAAAATGACCAAAGTCACTGCGTTAAAAATGAAAACACAGCAAACCGAAAATAAAAAATTAGAGCAAAGATGATCAACCTCATTAGTAGTCTGGGAAAAGAAACTAAAATTCACAATGAGATACCATCTAAGACTCTTAAATTTGCAAAACATTTAAAAGTCTGACAATGCAAATTTTGGCCCTGCGGTGGAGCAAATGGGAGCCCATATATCCTCGTGATATGAGTGTAAGTTGGTGCAATTGCTTTGGAAGGCAATTCAGCATTATCTATAAAAGTTTAAGAGGCAAGTACACCATGACTCAGCGTTTCACTCCTAGACAAGCTTTGCATGGCAGGTCAAAAGCTATATAGACAAGAGTGCTGTCAACCACAAATTGGCATTTGCCATGGGCATTTGCCATCCACCTTTATAAGGATTAAATCATGTACTGCTGCAGGTGCTGAACTTCACCATTGCCTAAAAGGAATCCAGGGTGGAAAGCAGAAATGAGGCAGTCTTTGCTCTGGGAAAACTGGCAGGACAGGTCTTTAGATAGATATTCTTAGGAGCTGATTTTATGAGCCCAATTTTTATATCCCTCATATCTAGAAAACAACTAAAATCCTTCATGGTGATGATTTTTTTCTCATGACTAGCAGAAGATTCATGAGACCAGCTGGAACTTTCTATTAAAAAAAAATGTATTCTTGATTGCATGTACTCACCTTTTACCAAAATCACATAAATACTTTCCTTCCTCCCTACCTCTTTGGAGCAGTATTTCAGGACTATCTGAGGTGCTGTCTCCCCGGCTGCAATCCTCATTTTACCCCAAACAAAATAAAATCTAACTCTCATTCAGAAAACTAAGATCATGGCATCAGGTCCATCACTTCATGGCAAATAGATGGGGAGAGTGGAAACAGTGATAAACTTTATTTTTTGAGCTCCAAAATCTGCAGAACATGACCGTAGCCATGAAATTAAAAGATGATTGCTCCTTGAAAGAAAAGTTATGAGCAACCTAGAGAGCATATTAAAAAGCAGAAACATTACTTTGCCAATAAAGGTCCATCTAGTCAAAGCTATGGTTTTTCCAGTAGTCATGTATAGATGTGAGAGTTGGACTGAAATCTGAGTGCTGAAGAATCCGTACTTTAGAACTGTGATGTTGGAAAAGACTCTTGAGGGCCACTTGGACTGCAAGGAGATCTAACCAGTCCATCCTAAAGGAAATCAGTTCTGAATATTCATTGGAAGGACTGATGCTGAAGCTGAAACTTCAATACTTTGGCCACCTCATGTGACGAACTGACTCCTGGGAAAATACCCTGATGCTGGGAAAGACTGAAGGCAGGAGGAGAAGGGGACAGCAGAGGATGAGATGGCTGGATGGCCTTACCGACTCAGTGGCCATGAGTTTGAGTAAACTCCAGGAGCTGGAGATGAACAGGGAGGCCTGGTGGCTGCAGTCCACAGGGTCGCAAAGAATCGGACATGACTGAGCGACTGAACTGAACTGAACTCAACTCTCACTGTGATTTTTTTTTAAGTCAACAATGCCCTTGTCTATATTGTTTGTAGTAATAATGCAATATGAAAACAGAACAAAAATTGTGGAATAGACACAAAAGGGTCTACATAACAGAAAACAGCTAATTAGATGTATATTCATTTGGTGGATTAATCTCAGACAAAATTATGAGTTAAAAAGGCAAGCTATAGAGTAAATTCTGGAGAAGGAGATGGCAAGCCACTCCAGTATTCTTGCCTGGAAAATCCCAAAGACTGGGGAATCTGGTAGGCTACAGCCCATGGGGTTGCAAGAGTCAGACATGACTTAGTCACTAAGCCAACACCACCATAGGGTAAATTCAAGACTATATTTAAAATTCTCAACAATGTAAACCCCACTAATAGAAAATGACAGCTCACACTGATGGATTATGCCTTCCTGAATAGGAAGGATTTATTTCTTAAGAGGTGATAATACACACATATATTTACAATGTTGTCTCTCATAAAGGTTTCAGACTTATGAAATATTGCATAACCAGTTTTTTAAGAATGAACTTGAAAAGTACACACCACTCATAACAAATTCATATTAGTTATTAAACCTAAGAAAGGGAAAAGAGACTGTATCTATTTATGGGTATCAGGGAAAGAAATTAAAAAAAAATCTTGAGATATAATTGATATATTACATTCATTTCAGATTTACAACATAACAATCCAGTATTTGTATATATTGTGAAATAATCCTGACAGTAAGTCTAGTTAATATCAGTCACCATACAGTTACAGCCAGTTTTTCGTTCTTGGAATCCATGACTTTTCCCTGTTGCCATTCATACTGGAACACAAGTGTCTTGCACTCATCTAAATGTAGCCACCCAAGCACTATGGTGTGCCCTTGCTTTAATTCTTTCTGCACTGCTTATTATTGTTACATTGATTTGTGTAAGCATTATGTCACTCTTCCTCTAGAATGTAAAATAATATACACAGCTCTGACAGAGCACCTGGGTTATATGTTTAAGAACTCCAAGTGTGTTTACTCATGTTCAGTTCAGTTCAACCACTCAGTCAGGTCCGACTCTTTGCGACCCCATGAATCTCAGCACGCCAGGCCTCCCTGTCCAACAACAACTCCCAGAGTTCACTCAGACTCACATCCATTGAGTCAGTGATGCCATCCAGCCATCTCATCCTCTGTCGTCCTCTTCTCCTCCTGCCCCCAATCCCTCCCAGCATCAGAGTCTTTTCCAATAAGTCAACTCTTCACATGAGGTGGCCAAAGTACTGGAGTTTCAGCTTTAGCATCATTCCTTCCAAAAAAATTCCAAGGTTGATCTCCTTCAGAATGGACTGTTTGGATCTCCTTGCAGTCCAAGGGACTCTCAAGAGTGTTCTCCAGCACCACAGTTTAAAAGCATCAATCCTTCGGCACTCTGCCTTCTCCACAGTCCAACTCTCTCATCCATACATGACCATAGAAAAAACCATAGCCTTGACTAGATGGACCTTAGTCGGCAAAGTAATGTCTCTGCTTTTGAATATATTATCTAGGTTGGTCATAACTTTTTCCCAAGGAGTAATGTCTTTTGATTTCATGGCTGCAGTCACCATCTGCAGTGATCTTGCACCCCAAAAAGATAAAGTCTGAAACCACTTCCATTGTTTCCCCATCTATTTCCCATGGAGTGATGGGACCAGATGCCATGATCTTCATTTTCTGAATGTTGAGTTTTAAGCAACTTTTTCACTCTCCTCTTTCACGTTCATCAAGAGGCTTTTGAGTTCCTCTTCACTTTCTGCCATAAGGGTGGTTTCATCTGCATATCTGAGGTTATTAATATTTCTCCCAGCAGTCTTGATTCCAGCTTGTGTTTCTTCCAGCCCAGCGTTTCTCATGATGTACTCTGCATAGAAGTTAAATGAGCAAGGTGACAGTATACAGCCTTGACATACCCCTTTTCCTATTTGGAACAAGTCTGTTGCTCCATGTCCAGTTGTAACTGTTGCTTCCTGACCTACAAACAGATTTCTCAAGAGGCAGGTCAGGTGATCTGGTATTATCATCTCTTTCAGAATTTTTCAGTTTCTTGTGATCCACACAGTCAAAGGCTTTGGCATAGTCAGTACAGCAGAAATAGATGTTTTTCTGGAACTCTCTTGCTTTTTCCATGATCCAGTGGATGTTGGCAATTTGATCTCTGGTTCCTCTGCCTTTTCTAAAACCAGCTTGAACATCAAGAAGTTCATGGTTCACGTATTGCTGAAGCCTGGCTTGGAGAATTTTGAGCATTACTTTACTAGCATGTGAGATGAGTGGAATTGTATGGTAGTTTGAGCATTCTTTGGCACTGCCTTTCTTTAGAATTAAAATGAAAACACCTTTTCCAGTCCTGTGACCACTGTTGAGTTTTCCAAATTTGCTAGCATATTGAGTGAAGCACTTTCACAGCATCATCTTTCAAGATTTGAAACAGCTCAACTGGAATGCCATCACCTCCACTAGCTTTGTTTGTAGTGATGCTTTCTAAGGCCCACTTGACTTCACATTCCAGGATATCTAGCTCTAGATAAGTGATCACACCATCATGATTATCTGGGTCATGAAGATCTTCTTTCGTACAGTTCTTCTGTGTATTATTGCCACCTCTTGTCAATATCTTCTGCTTCTGTTAGGTCCATAACATTTCTGTCCTTTATCGAACACATCTTTGCATGAAATGTTCCCTTGGTACCTCTAATTTTCTTGAAGAGATCTCTAGTCTTTCCCATTCTGTTCTTTTCCTCTATTTGCATTGATCGCTGAAGACGGCTTTCTTATCTCTTCTTGCTATTCTCTGGAACTCTGCATTCATATGCTTATATCTTTCCTTTTCTCCTTTGCTTTTCGCCTCTCTTCTTTTCACAGTTATTTGTAAGGCCTCTCCAGACAGCCATTTTGCTTTTTTGCATTTCTTTTACTTATGTAAGACAGCCCTTATAAGTATGGGCCTCTATTGCCCCCATTCAGTCACTTCAGTCTCTCAGACATGTCCAACTCTTTGCAACCCCATGGACTGCAGCACACCAGGTTTCCCTATCCCTCACCAACTCTCAGCGCTTGCTCAAACTAATGTCCACTGAGCCAGTCATGCCATCCATCCATCTCATTCTCTGTCGTCCCCTTCTGCTCTTGCCTTCAGTCTCTCCCATCATCAGAGTCTTTCCCAGTGAGTCAGTTCTTCGCATCAGGTAGCCAAAGTATTGGAGTTTCAGCTTCAGCATCAATCCTTCCAGTGAATATTTAGGACTCATCTCCTCTAGGATTCTTCTAGGATCTGTCTCTTATACACATCTATGTCTATGTCACTTGAGGATAAAGCGAAGAGGGAGGTGGAAGCCTGGGGACTCCACCCAGCCGCTCCAAGCCACCAAGGTTCTAGTCTGTAACTCAGACTTGGCTTGCCCACAGAGAAGCCTGAGATCTCAACCTCTCCAAGGGTCCTTGTAGCTTTGACCCCAAGACCCCCCTCCTGTGATCATCTTAGAGGTGAGCGCTGAGACATTCAGCATCAATCCTTCCAGTGAATATTTAGGACTCATCTCCTCTAGGATTCTTTTAGGATTTTCTTTTAATATTCCCATTATTCAGATTAAAAAAAAAAAAAAAAACAGGCACAGATAGACCAAGTTACCTGCTGGAGGTTGCCAATGTGAGTGAACACCACAGACAAGACTGGCTCTAGGACCAGCTGGCGCCAGAACGTACTGCTTCACTGCTCCACTCCACTCATCCCTCTGTTCAGAAAGACCTAGACCTTGCGTTTTTCTCATTTTCCTCACTATCCCCACCAATTAGAACTGCATTTGGAATATGGTGCTACTTCAAAAAGTTTTGAGTAAATACATAAATGGATGCCCTTTAAAGGATATTTATGTTTGTGTTGCCTGTTACATATGCATGCACACAACATAGAAAGCAGAATGCAATGTGACCCAAATGCCTAGCATCATGAATTTAGCTACTCTGAGCTTCAGTTTCTTCATCTGTGAAACAGAAATAATAGAACCTCTGACACGGAATGGTAAGGATCAAAATAATTTAATATACAGAAATATTTAGAACAAGCTTGTGTATGTATCAGTGTGTATGTGTTCTGTGTGTATATATGTGTATATATATAATATAATATAATATGTCTATATAATATACATGCATATAATATTTGATCATGGGCTTCCCTGGTGGAGATGGTAAAGAATCTGCCTGCCAACACAGGAGATGCGGTTTTAATCCCTGGTTCAGGAGGCTCCCCTAGAAAAGAGAATGGCAACCCACCCCAGTATTCTTGGCTGGAAAATCCCATGAACAGAGTAGCCTAGTGGGCTACAGTTTATGGGTTCACAAAGTGTCCAACACGACTTAGCAAGTAAACAATTACAATATTTGATTATACATTGTATATGTTGCTTCATTATATGTTTTATATGTTATATAAATTTGTCAGCAAATGTTAGGAATGATCATGAAGAAAATAAATCTGGATGGATGAAAAATGTTCTTTTTTTCTTTGTACTTTTCTTTCTTCACCAAATTTTCAAATACATGAACATATTATCTACATGTAATCATCTGCTTATGGATCCATATCTGTACCTAGCTTCTCTGGTGGCTCAGACAGTAGAGAATCTGCCTGTGGTTCAGGAGACCCAGGTTCTATCCCTGGGTCAGGAAGATCCCCTGGAGAATCAAAATGCCAACCCACTCCAGCATTCTTCCCTGCAGAATTCTGTGGATGGAGGAACCTGATGTGCTACAGTTTATGGGATCACAGAGTTGGACGTGACTGAATGACTAGCACTTTCACGTTTCACCTAAACTGACTGGGTCCCTTTCACATTCTTATCACTTGACTCGCTCTAACAGCCTGCAGAAAATCTGCAACTACTCAACAGAAGTATTTACGTGGAGCCTGCTATGTGCCAACATCCCTCTTAGCAGCAGACGGACAGAGGTATAGGTGTATACCCAACCATCCAGGCACTCTCATTTTTCTGGAGCGGGAAGAAAGAATGGCAAACAGACCAGCACCACACAGCATGCTGAGTTCTATGACAGAAAGAACATTGCAAAGACAGAGGGGAGAGCCCTGAAACCAAGGGTGACCCTGTGTTGCCACGTGCCAGGACAGACTGCTTCAGGACTGGAACACTGGGTTTAAAGTCTTAATCCAGCAAGATGTCCTGAGGGACACCTGTTCTCTTATTCCCCAAGCCCAGTAGAATTCTAATAAGAAGCATTTGCAATAAAATAAGTCTCTACCTTGTCATGCTGGTCTGCTTCTGACCAGTATTATTATGGTCATTGTTGTTGTTCAATCACTCAGTCATGTCTGACTCTTTGTGACCCCATGGATGCACCATGCCAGGTTTCCTCATCCTTCACAATCTCCCAGAGTTTGCTCAGACTCATGCCCATTGAGTCAATGATGTCTTCCCACCATCTCATCCTCTGTCAACCCCTACACCTCCTGCTCTCAATCTTTCCCAGCATCCCAGGGTCTTTTCTAATGAATTTACTCTTTATATCAGGTGGCCAAAGTATTAGAGCTTTAGCTTCAGCATTAGTCCTTCCAATGAATACTCAGGATGAATTTCCTTTAGGATGGACTGGTTTGATCTCCTTGCCATCCCAGGGACTCTCAAGAGTCTTCTCCAGTATCACAGTTCAAAACCATCAGTTTCTCTATGCTCAGCCTTCTTTATGGCCCAACTCTCTCATCCATATGTGACTGCTAGAAAAACCATCTCTCTGAGTAGATGGACCTTTGTTGGCTATATCCATTTTAAAAATGAAAAACTGAGGCAGAAAGGTTAAGGAACTTTTTCTGAGATTGCACAGCAGATAAGAGGAGAAGCTCCTGAATCCATGTCTGAAGATCACAGGCAGAAAACACTGTGTCAATTATTAGCAGGTGTCTTTGAGCAAGTTTATCACTTGACAATTTGTGGATCTACCATGTTGGCCTAATAAATGTGATTTGCATTATTTCTATGACTAAACAAGATGATTCACATGATGCTACTTTAGTAAACTATACATGGCTTTAAAATAAAAGAGATTATGAAAGCAATCCATCATTAATGACATTTATTTTAATATAATGGTTACAGAATTATTGTTATCAACAATTATGTTATTATTATTATTTCGCATTATCTAGGGTTAAGATGATAAATAGGCTGAAGAATGAAACAGAGTGAAAATAAGTAACTTCAGAACCCAGTTTCAGTACTTAATCATTGCCAGAAGTTCAATGCCCAGCAAGGGTCCTGTCCTTCAGGACAGTGGGGAAAAACAATTTCTAGTTTGCCATTTTAGTTAGAGCTAGAGTTTTCCCAGTAATCATGTACGGATGTGATAGCTGAACCATAAAGAAGGCCAAACTCTGAAGAATTGATGCTTTCAAACTATGGTGCTGAAGTAGACTCTTGAGAGTCCCTTGGACAGCAAGAAGATCGAATCAGCCAATCTTAAAAGAAATCAACCCTGAATATTCATTGGAAGGACTGATGCTGATCTTCCAATACTTTGGCTGCCTGATGGAACAGCTAACTCACTGGAAAAGACCCTGATGTCGAGAAAGATGGAGGGCAAGAGGAGAAGGGGGCGACAGAGAATGAGATGGTTGGATGGCATCACTGACTCAATGGAGATGAGTTTGAGCAAACTCTGGGAGATGGTGAAGGACAGGGGAGCCTGATGTTCTATAGTCCATAACTTAGCAAACAGTTGGACATGACTTAGCAAAATGTTATCCTGAGGATACCTCAAGAGTTGGAGTTGGTCTCAAGCAGGGGAAGATAAGATTAAACCAGGCTCCATTCCAGTCCCAGAAACACTTTGTTATCTTAGATATGTGTGTATGGTATTCTCTATTTTCATAATTTTTATGATTATAAGCCACAAGCATTATTATTGTTTATTCCCCATAGATAATAATGATGGTCTTAATAAACTTATTAACTATTAAGATTTTTGTGAAAACATTAATCTTTTACAAAGATAGAGATCATAATTTTGACATTGTTCTAGGAAATGGGTTTTCTTTTAATTTACTAAACAATATGTACATTTCCTCACATCATTTAATATTACTTTAACAGTATACACTAATTCATTAGAGAATGCACTACAGTTGGCTTAATCACTTTTTGATCAATTTGAAAGCTATAATTGCTTACAATTGTACAATGGTTACAATTGTAAAATGGTTCCTTAATCATATGTTTTGTTTGCATATATCACTTGCTGTTCCCTTAGAATAAATTCCTAAATGTGTCTATGGCAGGTCGAAAAGCTTATTCACTAGTAAAGCCTTAGTATACCTTCCAAAATGCCTTGTTGTGTTGTTCAGTTGCTAAGTTCTATCTGACTTTTCGCGACCCCATGGACTGCAGCACGCCAGGCTTTCCTGTCCTTCATTGCTTCCCAGAGTTTGCTCAAACTTATGTCCACTGAGTCAGTGATACCATCCACCCATCTCATTCTCCATCACCCTCTTCTCCTCCTGCTCTCAAAATGCATTACTGAAAGGTTAAACCCCTTTAAACTCATATCAGACAACTGTGAGAGTGCTCGTATTTTTTGCACTTTTGCTGAACTGGACAATTTTAATTTTAAGAAATGCCAATTTTAAAAGTGCCCATTTATTTTAATTTGCATTAAAAGCATGAGTATACCGAAGCATTTTTTACAGTGTGTTCATTGCCTTTGAAGTATGGTTTTGTAAACTGTGTATCAGGAATCAGATTATATTGCCTATAAGGCTTCCACCTGCCAGATCAAAAGTTGGTCAAGTTCTTTGTCCTCAGAAACAGTTTTTATAATTTCCCCTGATTGAGCGTTACATTTTCTCTTTGTGATCTCCTGCCCTGGTAAATTGCACACAGACATTAGCCTAATTAACCAAACTCTTCATGTGTGTTCGTAAAACTCTAAGCAGGTACCAAATCTTGGCAATTGTAGTACCTAAACTTGTCTCTTATCTGCCCCTTCTGAATCATTCCCAAGAATACCATCTTAGAATAGTCACTGATCAGCTCTGACAGGTATCTTCAGAAGCTTTTAAGAGGAATCGCAGCCTCAGACTCATTCCTGCAAACTGCCTGTCTCTTCTCTGCCGGCATGATTGTTTGAAAGTTCAAATGTACTCACGGCAGATCCTTAGCATCTTCTCTTTGTACTCTTACAGAGTCTTACTTACATGTACAGCAGTGTGTTCATAAAACTCTAAGCAGGTACCAAATCTTGGCAATTGTAGTACCTAAACTTGTCTCTTATCTGCCCCTTCTGAATCATTCCCAAGAATACCATCTTAGAATAGTCACTGATCAGCTCTGACAGGTATCTTCAGAAGCTTTTAAGAGGAATCGCAGCCTCAGACTCATTCCTGCAAACTGCCTGTCTCTTCTCTGCCGGCATGATTGTTTGAAAGTTCAAATGTACTCACGGCAGATCCTTAGCATCTTCTCTTTGTACTCTTACAGAGTCTTACTTACATGTACAGCCTTAATATTAACTTTTCTGTGAGTTTTCTGTAAACCACCTATCAGTGGTTTAGGTGACACTATTTTAGTTGACACATGGATCACCCCATTTCTATTTCACTCAGTTCAGCTCAGTTCAGTCTCTCAGTTGTGTCTGACTCTTTGCAACCCCATGAACTGCAGCATGCCAGGCCTCTCTGTCCATTACCAACTCCTAGAGTTTACTCAAACACTCCTAGAGTTTAGTCAAACTCATGACATTGAGTCGGTTATGCCATCCAACCATCTCATCCTCTGTCATCCTCTTCTCTTCCTGCCTTCATTCTTTATGAGCATTTATTTTATTGCAATAGAAATGATATGATGTGTCCAATAAATGAGAGCATGTATTATTCATAAATGCTGTATGATTAAAATAGTATAAAAATTTAACAAGCAAATAATTGTAACAGTGACTGGTGAATATGTCAAAAAAAATGTTCAAATGAAATACTGGTGACCAGTTTGTGGAGCACCATCTCATGACATTAGTTCATTGTATTACAGGCACATTCGGGGCTGAATTTCCAGCCAGGAAGTGTGCCCCAAGGAACAGATTGCTTTGTGGTTTTCTGTGGCACCTCGACAGTCCATTAAATAGTGGGTTCTGAATTGCACAAACTCCAATCAGGAAAGAGGGATGTATTCAACTGTTGGTCAGGTTCCCATTCTTGATATTTCTTCATGTCAATTTAAACTTTTTGGTTTGTAAGTGACAGAACAGAAATGTAGCTCGAACTGGCACAACAATAAAGGAAAACTGAAAGTTTAGTGGAAACTTTGGCTCATTAGTGGCTGAATCCAAATACTCTAATGATGCAGATAGGAAACAGTCACTTTTCTCCCTTTGCATGGTTCAGACTTAATAAAAAATGTTGGTTGTGTGTTTCGGTTTTGACCTCATGCACCCTCTTTTTATATGATAATACTATAGCTTCAGTTTTACACTATTGTTACAATCAGGGAAGAAAACACCTATTTCAATATCTTCAGGCACTGGAATGGTATATCTGCTCTGCTTAGTCACTCAGTTGTGTCTGACTCTTAGCAACCCCATGGACTGTAGTCCCCCAGGCTCATCTATCTATCTCAGGCAAGAATACTGAAATGGATTGCCATGCCCTCCTCCAGGGGATCTTCCCAACTCAGGGATCCAACCCCAGTCTCCTGCATTGCAGGTGGATTGTTTACTGTCTGAGCCACCAGGGAAACCCAAGAATACTGGAGTGACCTTCTCCCAGAGAGGGACCTTCTCCCAGAGAGGGACCTTCAAACGAATGGTCCATCTGAAATTGAGTCCTGATACCACCAAGTTAACCAATTACTGGATATCTATTTTGCTGTTTTTTTAAATTCAACACACATTTGTTGAACACCTAATAGATATTAGGCCATGTCACAAATACTCGCTACACGTAGTTCTAATATTCAAGTCTATCATGAGATGCAGACAAGTATATGAGACATCCACTATATTGTTGGACGTACCATGTAGGTTTATGTGAGCTACAGATGTAGGAAGATGGGCTTCCCTGGTGGCTCAGATGGGAAAAAATTCACCAGTGATGCAAGAGACTCAGGTTCAAACTTCTCCCCCTGGAGAAGGGAATGGCTGGCTACCCATTCCAGTAATCTTGCCTGGATAATTGCATGGAGTCACAAAGAGTCAGACATGACTGAGCGGCTCAGCACACATGCACACAAGGGCATGTAAGTCAGTCTCAGGAGGCCAAGAAAAGCTTAAGGACCTGTTGAAGTCGCCAATAAAAAAACTTCAGAAGCTAACCAGTTTTTGTGGTTATCTTATAATTTTGTTCGAATTCGAGAGGTCTCTGGGATAACTTCTCTGTATGGAGGAATGGTTCTTCCTAGAAGGACCCTGTCTCAGTTCACTGGTGGGAGACAGTACTTGGAATTAAAAAAAAAAAAATTTTCCAAAATTTTCAGAAATGTAAGTGAATTTGTTTTACATTGTATTTATTATTTATTTTCTATTAATGAATCATTTTTTTCATTCCCCTTGGTGAGCAGAATTTTCCAGCAGTTGAAGATTTGAATAATTCAGAGATAACTAATTATGTTATTTTTTTTTTCAGTATGCACATTTCAGATGCAGAAAGATTCTTACCAAGGGAAAACAAAACCCAAACATTTTAAATTGCCATTGTCTAGCAAATGTGATGGGAAAGGGCTCTGGATTAGTTTGAAAATTAATGACTAGGCTGGGAAAATAAATAAATAAAACGAAGCATGAGCTCTGTATTAAACCAGCCGCAAACTGTGACAACTCAGCAGATCTGATCTCTAGGCCTGGCCACCTCACTATTTAGTAAGTTAATTGAGAACTCAAGCCCTTGTTTTCTCTGCCCCATCCCTTCATGTTTAAAATAATGTCCTTTTTGTGCTGATAATCTAGAGATTATGAATCCATGAAATTAATTTCAAAATAAGAACAGACAAATTGAATATCATTAGAATAAATAACTTCTGTGATTTTTGATCTCCAGTCCCAAAGCACATGATCAAATCAAGCAAGGTACACACTATAACTTCAAAAGCCAAGCAGAAAATTAATTTATGTAACTTTAGAACAGAGGATAAATATGAGGACTGAAAGGAACTAATAATATGCATTCTTCTAATACTGCATTTTTTTTTTGCATTTACAAGAACTGCTCCACATTTTATGATTTCTTATTTAGACAAAGACATATCCATGGCTTCTGCCTAGTGAGGGTACACACTGGTAAGGGTGTGTGGACCACACAGCCCTACTGTCTCTTTCAGCCAGTGTCTCTTCTGCTCAGTTACGATTCATTTCATTCCAGTGGTGAAATAGTTTTAATGTCACGCTGTTTAAACAGAGATTAAGTATAGGATGTCCACCTCTGGATTATATTTCTTCCAGAAAAATAGGATTTTCCTATCAGATAGCTTGTGAGAAGTTAAGTAAAGTGAAGTCGCTCAGTAGATTTTAATGTCACGCTGTTTAAACAGAGATTAAGTATAGGATGTCCACCTCTGGATTATATTTCTTCCAGAAAAATAGGATTTTCCTATCAGATAGCTTGTGAAGAAGTTAAGTAAAGTGAAGTCGCTCAGTAGTGTCCAACTCTTTGCGACCCCATGGACTGTAGCCTACCAGGCTCCCCCCTCCATGGGATTCTCCAGGCAAGAGTACTGGAGTGGGTTGCCATTTCCTTCTCCAGGGGATCTTCCTGACCCAGGGATCAAACCTGGGTCTCCAGCATTCCAGACAGATGCTTTAACCTCTAGACAGCTTGTAGGCAAACTCAGAAGGGGCCTTGCCAACGTTCAGGTCAGTTCAGTCACTCAGTCGTCTCCGACTCTGTGTGACCCCATGAATCACAGCACGCCAGGCCTCCCTGTCCATTACCATCTCCCGCAGTTCACACAGACTCATGTCCATCCAGTCAGTGATGCCATCCAGCCATCTCATCCTCTGTCGTCCCTTTCTCCTCCTGCCCCCAGTCCCTCCCAGCATCAGAGTCTTTTCCAACGAGTCAACTCTTTGCCTGAGGTGGCCAAAGTACTGGAGTTTCAGCTTTAGCTTCATTCCTTCCAATGAACACGCAGGGCTGATCTCCTTCAGAGTGGACTGGTTGGATCTCTTTGCAGTCCAAGGGACTCTCAAGAGTCTTCTCCCACACCACAGTTCAAAAGCATCAATTCTTCAGCACTCAGCTTTCTTCACAGTCCAACTCACATCCACACATTACCGCAAGGAAAACCATAGCCTTAACTAGACAGACCTTTGTTGGCAAAGTAATGTCTCTGCTTTTGAGTATGCTATCTAGGTTGGTCATAACTTTTCTTCCAAGGAGTAAGTGTCTTTTAATTTCATGGCTGCAGTCGCCATCTGCAGTGATTTTGGAGCCCCCCAAAAATAAAGTCTGACACTGTTTCCACTGTTTCCCCATCTATTTTCCATGAAATGATAGGACCAGATGCCATGATCTTTGTTTTCTGAATGTTGAACTTTAAGCCAACTTTTTAACTCTCCACTTTCACTTTCATCAAGAGGCTTTTGAGTTCCTCTTCACTTTCTGCCATAAGAGTGGTGTCATCTGCATATCTGAGGTTATTGATATTTCTTCCAGCAGTCTTGCCAAAGTGGATTAAGTCTAATCAGTGACAGATTCTATAGATATGTCAAGATTGGAGCAGGAAGAGTCATTAGAAGCTCGATGCCAAAAGGTTCTATGTAGATTTCTATAGACATTGGAAAAACAATCTTTTCTCAAGCCCAAGGGCTGAGCAGGAGCAAAGCAGTGAGGTACTAATTGTGTAAATGAAAAGAAAATGTGTTGGTAGAAAAATGTGAAAGAATGGCACAGTGATGGTAATTCTCAATATGGCTCTGGTCAGAATCTCCTGGAAAGTCTTTATAAATATAGATTCTCAAGTCACATCCCATTATACAGGATCAGAATCTACAGGAGTAGGAACTCCATGTCTAACTTCTATAAAGCACCTAGATATACATATGTAACCACTCATCACTTGGTCTTCCCTGGTGGCTCAGGCAGTAAAGAATCCACGTGCAATGCTAAAGATCCGAATTCCTGGGTTGTGAAGGTCCCCTGGATAATGAAATGGCAACTCACTCCAGTATTCTTGCCTGGGAAATCCCATGTACAGAGAAACCTGACAGGCTACAGTCTATGGGGTCAAAAGAGTCAGACACGACTTAGTGACTAAATCACCACCACATCACTCGATCCACTCCTCTTATTTAGGGTACACCTTGCAAAATGACATCATGCATGCTAATCTGACAAAGTTTAAAATATAGAAAACCATAAATGTAGTTGTTCAAGTAGAAGAATAAATATGTGACTTTTATTCACCCTGCTGAAAAAAACAGACTCGGAGAGACTTAGATTTGGAGTTTTTTGTTGTTGTTGTTTAAGCAGCTTTCTGGCCATTGCAACTTACCAAACCCTTTACACATAGTTTCATATGTTTTAAATTAATAACAGTATTTAATAGCTCTTAGAATTATTATGAGGACTGAATAAAACATTACTGGCAAATTTAAAGGTAGAATGCTATTTATTCAGCTGATCTTTGAAAAATGCAGTGGGTTAGAGGTGTCCAACCATGCCCAGTGAAAAATCCACATGTCACTGCAGTTTCACATCCAGAGGTTCAGTCAACCACAGATTACACAGTACTGTGCTACATATTTATTTTTTAAAAAATCTCTGCATAAGTGGACCTATACAATTAAAATCTAGGGTGTTCACAGGTCCTGGATTTCAACTGCATGGGTCCACTTATATATGGATTAAAAATAATAATAATAAATATGATGTACCACAGTATTACAGTATATATGTAACACATATATGCAATATATATATATACATAATGCACATATATATGTTATATGTATCACATATGTATATATGTTATATATGCACACATACACACACACATGTATATATGAATTTATATATATATACATGAACTCCACAGGTGGCTCAGTGTTAAAAAATCTGCCTTCAGTCCAGGAGACACAAGAAATATGGGTTCAGTCCTTAGATTGGAAAGATCCCCTGGAGTAGGAAAGGCAACCCACTCCATTTGCTTGACTGGAAAATCCCATAGACAGTGGAGCCATGGAGAGTTCATGGGGTCACCAAGAGTTGGACATAACTGACTGAGCACATGAGCCATATATATGCACATACATATAATATGTTGAAAACACTGGTTACAAAGAGAATTCTCCCCAATTATATGATTTTATTATTTAAAAAATATTTTTTGTGTGTTCCTAAAACATCAGTATGTTTTATCTTTATCTAGCAACGCCTCCCTTCTCTTCTAAATACATTTGTGGCTATAACAAAGTTATTAAACAGTTTAAATTGTTTGTGTGTTATAGACAAATCCACTAAATAGCAAAGAATTAGTCCAAGTAATCAGCTTTAATCCTCCTGGTCACTGGACTGCTGTAAAATCTTAGGCTCTGCATCTAGGTCACTTGAATCATGAATCCCAGCTTGTGATGAAGATTTTATTTGAAAAGCCTCACAACCAATATAGCTGAGGATAGTCATTCTTAGAAAGCTCTAAGGAAAAGTATGTTTGGAACAATTCTAGGCTGGAAGGATGGTAATTGACTTACCTCCGTGGCTGAATCCTGGGGAATAATCCATATTGTTAGATTTATAGGGAAGTGAGAATGGGCATCCTTCTCAGGGTCACAATAATTTTTTCCTCTACTTTAATACTCATAGATTTACTCTGTAATTTACTCTGTAATTCCATTGGTAAAAACTAATGCATGCTGTTGGGCTCCCGGGAATAGGAAACAAATTCAATGCTACTCAGGTAGCCTTGAAACTTTTTAAGTATTAGAGTCAGTTTTAGTTCCTTCTTTTTCTTTTAGTTGGGCTTCCCTAGTGGCTCAGTTGGCAAAGAATCTGCCTGCAATGAAGAAAACCTGAATTCAATCCCTGGGTCAGGAAGATCCCCTGGGGGAAATGGCAACCCACATCAGTACTCTTGCCTGGAGAATTCCATGGACAGAGGAGCCAGGCAGGCTGCAGTCCACGGGATCCCAAACAGCTGGACATGACTGAGTAACTAACTTTCACTTTCACTTTCCCCATTTGCTAGATAGTTGTTCTTTGGGCTATTAGATAATCTTTCAATGATGACTTAGTTTCCTCATCCATTAAATGGAAACGTTACACTCACCTAGTAGCATCATTGCCAAGATTACTGGAAACCTGACGTGGATTCCAGTTGAAAAATTTCAAAGCCATGGCAATCATTTTCAAAAAGAAAATCCTCATTTGCTCAACTGAACAAAATAATTCTAATTAGCTTTAACCTAGAGCAGCTAAGACAGTTTATGATTTCTTTTTCCTGGTCTTGGTTCTCCTGATTTATTGTATTTGTTAATACATTATATTGTAAAATATAATGTGTATAGAAAAAAGTGCCATAAAGCAATTTTTCAATCGGATCAATCATTCTGAAGTGAACTGCCATATGACCCCAAGGTCTTTTCTTTCCTGTCATGTTCTTTCTCTCCCAAGAAGTGAGTCCTATTCTAGTGTCTGATGCCCTTTATAGTTTCACTACCTATGTGTTGTGCTGAGTCACTCAGTTGTTTCTGACTCTTTCGACCCCATGGACTGTAGCCCACAAGGCTCCTCTGTCCATAGGGATTCTCCAGGTAAGAATACTGGAGTTGGTTGCCATGCCCTCATCTGGGGGATCTTCCCAACCCAGGGATTGAACCCAGGTCTCCCTCATTGCAGGTGAATTCTTTACTATCTGGGCCACCAGGGAAACCCAGGAATACTG
>SJYC01081875.1:0-68612 GCA_006408675.1 Madoqua kirkii | reverse complement strand
TGAGTTTTCCAAATTTGCTGGCATATTGAGTTTAACACTTTCACAGCATCATCTTTCAGGATTTGAAGTAGCTCAATTGGAATTCTATCACTTCCACTATCTTTGTTTGTAGTGATGCTTTCTAAGTCCCACTTGACTTCACATTCTAGAATGTCTGCCTCTAGGTGAGTGATCACACCATCATGATTATCTGAGTCATGAAGATTTTTTTTGTACAGTTCTGTGTATTCTTGCTGTCGCTTCTTAATATCATCTGCTTCTTTTAGGTCCCTATAATTTTTGTCCTTTATTGTGCCCATCTTTACATGAAGTGTTCCCTTGGTATCTCTAATTTACTTGAAGAGATCTCTAGACTTTCCCATTCTATTGTTTTCCTCTATATCTTTGCATTGATTGCTGAGGAAGACTTTCTTATCTCTTCTTGCTGTTCTTTGGAATTCTGCATTCAAATGGATATATCTTTCCTTTTCTCCTTTGCTTTTCACTTCCTTTCTTTTCACAGCTATTTGTAAGGCTGCCTTAGACAGCTATTTTGCTTTTTAGCATTTATTTTTCTTGGAGATGGTCTTGATTCCTGTCTCCTGTACAGTGTCATGAACCTCCATCCATTGTTCATCAGATATTCTGTCTATCAGATGTAGTCCCTTCAATCTATTTCTCATTTCCACTGTATAGTCATAAGGGACTTGATTGAGGTCATACCTGAATGGTCTAGTGGTTTTTTCCACTTTCTTTAATTTCAGTCTTAATTTGGCAATAAGGAGTTCATGATCCAAGCCACAGTCAGCTCCTGATCTTGTTTTTGCTGACTGTATAGAGCTTCTCCATCTTTGGCTGCAAAGGATATAATCAAAGTGTTTTATCTATTCCCTAATATTTGATTATTTATGCCATCTGTTTTCTTAATCAGTCTTGCCATTGCTTAGATGATTTCTTATGTCTTTGCTGGTTTTCAACCTTACTGATCTTCTAATGCATGCTATTCACATGTTTCATTAATTCATGAATCCATTTTATTGACTGGATCCCATCCTATAATCCCACCCATTTTATCAGCTGGATCCCATCCTGTGGCACACTGTCCAATCAGTCTCACTTTGGGACATAGTCCTGGGTCTCAGGGTCCCTGCTCAGCCCCCTCTTTGTGCAAACTTGAGTTTTGAATTCTGTGCCTCACACTCCACAGGCCACAGAAGAGGGTGTTCTGCTATGAACTGCAAGAGAGGACTGCAAAATTCAAGAGCAAAGTAGCTTAGGAGATGTCTTAGCTTGTTGGATTCCCAGTTTTCCTTGAACTGATCCTAATAATCCAGTAATATCTTGTCAACTTTTAGATAGTTTTAAGAAGTTTGTGAAGAACTTTATTTAGCTTTATTAGTTCTGTGTGTGGTAGTTTCAATAAAAAGACATGACTTATTTGTATTTTAACATGCTGCATACCAGTATTTCTCCCTAATTGTGTCTTTATCCAGGAGCAGGTTCAGGTGTTATCATAGCAATGTAAGATATAAAAATGTTATGGAAAAATATATAATATATGGTATTTATGTGTGTGTGTGTGTATATATATATATATATATATATATATATATATTTGGCATATTCTGAGTAGTGAAATATTTGTTGTAGTATATTTTCTCCCTTAAAGTAGAATTATCTGTATGTGCAATACTCTTCTTGAGCTTGAGAAATAGTCTAGGTCATGTTCCCTAACCTGGATAATGTCATTATGACATTCGCCACTTTGTGTGCACCTCCATCATCAGACATAGAATAATTTAAGAGGCTTAACTGGATATTTCATAACAAATTTCTGATTTATTTTGTACAACAGTACAACCATGGCAAACAGAAACAATAATATCATACTTTTTTTCCCAAAGAACATCTTCAATAATATTATGACATGATATTTTTAAAAGCTCACGTTTCAGGATGTTAATACATACGCCAGATAAACACATAGTCTTCTATATAGAAGGCAGTCTTAGAATGCTCAAGATTGAATTTGGCTTTAGACAGACTCAAAATCATAAGAACTGTTAAAGGGATCATTGTAATTCTCAGCAAAAACTGCTTGGAATCTCTGTACACATTTATAACAATTTCCCAGAGAATATATATATATATATATATATATATATATTTGGTATATTCTGAGTAGTGAAATATTTGTTGTAGTATATTTTCTCCCTTAAAGTAGAATTATCTGTATGTGCAATACTCTTCTTGAGCTTGAGAAATAGTCTAGGTCATGTTCCCTAACCTGGATAATGTCATTATGACATTCGCCACTTTGTGTGCACCTCCATCATCAGACATAGAATAATTTAAGAGGCTTAACTGGATATTTCATAACAAATTTCTGATTTATTTTGTACAACAGTACAACCATGGCAAACAGAAACAATAATATCATACTTTTTTTCCCAAAGAACATCTTCAATAATATTATGACATGATATTTTTAAAAGCTCACGTTTCAGGATGTTAATACATACGCCAGATAAACACATAGTCTTCTATATAGAAGGCAGTCTTAGAATGCTCAAGATTGAATTTGGCTTTAGACAGACTCAAAATCATAAGAACTGTTAAAGGGATCATTGTAATTCTCAGCAAAAACTGCTTGGAATCTCTGTACACATTTATAACAATTTCCCAGAGAGTAGCAATGATATCTCTACTCTCCATTTTAGATACTTGATGTTTTAGAGCATCTGAAAACAAAAATGTTATATTAGAATAGGTCAGCCAATTGCTTAGTGAGTTGATAAACTCACCAAATGAAGTAGTTTCTTTGTTGTTGTGTTTTTTAATTAAGCATTATCATTTGTTGAGATGAGGAAAGCCAGAACTTTGGAAATTTATCATTTTTCCTCTTCCACACTGAATACCCACTATGCACTGACAATCTTCTCTTTCCTTAATTAATTAATGTACATTATGTTGCTCAGCTGGTAAAGAATCGACCTATAATACAGGAGACCCCAGTTCGATTCCTGGGTTCAGAAGATCCGTTGGAGAAGGGATGGGCTACCCGCTCCAGTATTCTTGAGCTTCTTTTGTGGCTTAGCTGGTAAAGAATCCACCTGTAATGAAGAAGACCTGGGTTCAATCCCTGGGTTGAGAAGATCCCCTGGAGAAGGGAAAGGCTACCCACTCCAGTTTTCTGGCCTGGAGTATTCTATGGACTGTATAGTCCATGGGGTTGCAAAGAGTTGGGCACAACTGAATGACTTTCACTTTTCATGCTGTGGTTACAAGAAGAGATGCGGTGGAAACATTTGAATTCACTTGCTCTAGTGACAAACCCTTAGAAATAATCACCACTGGCCTTTGGAGGGATCACTGAATGGAATCAATCTTTAAGAATTTTTGAAAGACTAGCCTCATTGACTTACAGTATGTTATGTCCCTCTGGGGAACAACCCTTCTGGCATCTCAGTCCTAGAGGTTCAGAGCATGCTGGACCTCCCAGTCCTGTAGCAGGGCATTTGACCTAGACATGGAAATTCCAAAGTATTCCAACTCCTGCACCATTGTGATTGGTTCAGGGACAGACATGTGACCCAAGTTGGACCAATCAAAGTCCAGAAAACATCCTGGGACCTGACCCCCCCCCCCCCGCTTTTTTAAATATATCCTGTAGTCTCTGGAATAATTAAGCTGGTGGGCTACACGTTTGTGCCTGAGGTCTTAAAAAGAGTTTAAGCTTGGTTCAAGTTTGAGGTAATCTATATGACAGATGAGTAATTCTGACGAAAGTACCTAAATTCTCAACACCTCAGTTTATCTACTGAAAATGTGACACTGCCTTTCCAATTGGCTGACTGTCAGTGCCACGAGATCAATGCAGATTGACGCTGTAGTGCTTCTTTCCTTGTTATCTTATTTTAGTGACGTGCTTGTTTTCTTCTCATCCTTATTCTTCATACAGCCTGGAGGGAGCTAGTGGTGACACCTCTCAACCATGCTTCTCCTTTCACAGAGCAGCCTAGTAAAAGAATAACGTCCAAGCCATTATCACCTCTCACCTGAGCGACAGCTAAAGTCTCATACCTGGTAAGCCTCATCCCTTGGTAAACACTTTTCCCAACAGCTTCTCCATGGAGGGATCACTTTCGGGGAAATACTATGTGAACATCCTCATGAGTCCATGTTCCTGGTGCCCCCATCCTTAGAATCTCATAAGCTTTGATCTCTTGCTCTCAGAAACATCAAATCTCCTCTGAGGCACAGTAAAGTTTCAGGATCTGCTGCAGACCATCGGAAAACAAGGATGCTGTCACTTTCTCACTGTCCAGCTGTTCCACTCTGATGCTGCCACCAAAGACTTGTGTTATCACACAGCATCAGCCAGCATGAAGCTGCGATAGCTATAATCAGATCTTCTCCCTGCAGTCTGTGGTCTGCCATGCCTATTTCAGATGAAGCATGCCATCAGCCCCTTTGTTGTCTGGCTTTTTCATACTGATTTGGAATTTAAAATCTTTAACTATTTAGATTCCTTATTAACAGTGGATGGGAGAAAATGGAGGACTCGGGCAGCTAATTTACTTCTGTTCCCAAGTCTCCTCTGTCCTCATTATGAAACAAGAAAAGGAAATTCAAATTAGAAATCATGTGTATTAGCACTTTTTCTATGGCTGAGAAAGTTTATCATTATTCATTTTCAGTGAAAAACCCTATTTCATCTCATGAAATTTCAAAATCTACATTATTATAATTTGAAGGACATTGGTCTACTCCAATAGTATCATTTCAAAAATGAACCACAAAGAGAAACCATGTGACTTTGTATAAAGTCTTCTGTTTCTTAGCAATTGTGCCTCTCAGTAATTCTAAGGGGCACTAACTTTTCATGCCCTGAAGTAGATAGTCATGTAAATAGTTAAGAATTTGTGGTTGGGTAAACCATAGACCAACATGATTTTTAAGAGTAGCCTGAGTCTCTGAAAGTCTCTTCCTTTTGATTTTAAGGAACTCTGTTTGTAAACCCAAGACCAAACCCAGGAACAAAAATCCATTCCATGATCTACTCATAAGTTCATCCTAGCAGCCTTTCATCTATTCATTCATTCATTCAACAAAAATGTGTCAGTTACCCAGCTACTAGTTTTGTGTACAGTGCCAGTAAATGGTTTGCATTCTTAAAATGTAAATTTTATAAAGCAAGGTCCATTCTAAGAAAAGGAAGTAAGGGAGATAGAATATGCAGTGCATGCTCGTAAGTGCTATTAGTAATTTAGAAGGTGCTGTGGATCCTCAGAAAAAGAGACATGACAGCTGGAACACCAAAAAAGGGGCCATACAGAAGCGGCATTTGAAATGAACCTGAAAGAAAAATTATACAAAACACAAAAGGTCATATCAGTCATAGAGTGAACTCAGGGACAGAGACACAAAAAGATGTGGCACTTTGTATTTGTATTGAAATGTCCTTATTTCTTGCTTGCAGTTTCTCATAATAGCAAAAGTCAGTGGGTTGCTTTATATAGTAACTTCCTATTTAAAGCAAATAAATGACATAGTGTGGTAGAAATAAGAAATGACAATAAAAAGTGGATTCTGTGACAGAAGTTCTGAGTTCAAGTGCTTGTTATGTAATTGGCTAGTTATAACCTTGGATCAACACAGTCAAAGGCTTTGACATAGTCAATAAAGCAGAAATAGATGTTTTTCTGGAACTCTCTTGTTTTTTCCATGATCCAGCAGATGTTGGCAATTTGATCTCTGGTTCCTCTGCCTTTTCTAAATCCAGGTTGGACATCTGGAAGTTCACAGTTCATGTATTGCTGAAACCTGGCTTGGAGAATTTCGAGCATTACTTTACTAGCATGTGAGATGAGTGCAATTGTGCAGTAGTTTGGGCATTCTTTGGCATTGCCTTTCTTTGAGATTGGAATGAAAACTGACTTTTTCCAATCCTGTAGCCACTGCTGAGTTTTCCAAATTTGCTGGCATATTGGGTGCAGCACTTTCACAGTATCATCTGAAAGAGATGGGAATACCAGACCACCTGACCTGCTTCTTGAGAAACCTATATGCAGGTCAGGAAGCAACAATTAGAACTGAACATGGAACAACAGACTGGTTCCAAATAGGAAAAGGAGTACATCAAGGCTATATATTGTCCCCCTGCTTATTTAACTTCTATGCAGAGTCCATCAAGAGAAATGCTGGGCTGCAAGAAGCACAAGCTAGAATCAAGATTGTCGGGAGAAATATCAATAACCTCAGATATGCAGATGACACCACCCTTATGGCAGAAAGTGAAGAGGAACTCAAAAGCCTCTTGATGAAAGTGAAAGTGGAGAGTGAAAAAGTTGGCTTAAAGCTCCACATTCAGAAAACAAAAATCATGGCATCTGGTCCCATTGCTTCATGGGAAATAGATGAGGAAACAGTGGAAACAGTGTCAGACTTTAGTTTTTGAGGCTCCAAAATCACTGCAGATGGTGACTGCAGCCATGAAATTAAAAGATGCTTACTCCTTGGAAGAAAAGTTATGACCAACCTAGATAGCATATTCAAAAGCAGAGACATTACTTTGCCAACAAAGGTCCATCTAGTCAAGGCTATGGTTTTTCCAGTAGTCATGTATGGATGTGAGAGTTGGACTGTGAAGAAAGCTGAGCACCAAAGAATTGATGCTTTTGAATTGTGGTGTTGGAGAAGACTCTTGAGAGTTTCTTGGACTGCAAGGAGATCCAACCAGTCCATTCTAAAGGAGATCACCCCTACGATTTCTTTGGAAGGAACGATGCTAAAGCTGAAACTCCAGTACTTTGGCTACCTCATGTGACGAGCTGACTCATTGGAAAAGACTCTGATGGTGGGAGGGATAGGGGGCAGGAGAAGAAGGGGATGACCGAGGATGAGATGGCTGGATGGCATGACTGACTTGATGGACGGGAGTCTGAGTGAACTCTGGGAGATGGTGATGGACAGGAGGCCTGGTGTGCTGCAATTCATGGGGCCACAGAGAGTCAGATATGACTGAGTGACTGAACTGAACTGAACTGAACCTCGGATCAGTTAGAATCTTTTGGATCTTTCTCCCCAGATAAAGAAAGAAGTTGTAAATCATAAGCAATAATGACAATAGGAAGAGTACTACTGAAGTGTGTTCCAGGTTACTGGCATGGATTTTTATACCAGTTGATCCTCACAACAATACTCATGTAGATTTTCTCATTTTCTCTACCTTAGAAATAATCAAGGATAGTTTATCTCATTTTCAGGTAAATGAAACGTTTAGGGGAAGGATGCCTGTTAGAAATACTGTTTCACAGACACCCCCCACTTCTGGGAAATTTGATTTACCTATTTGGTGCTTATTCATCTTGCCTGCTCATTCAGATCTTCTGGAAAACTTTTAAGATGATTAAAATATGACCACCACCCAGATAAATTCAATCAGAATGTCTGGTAGTTGGATGGTTCCAGTTTATGTATCTTCTCAGAATATTCTAATGTGCGGCCCAGATGGAGAACCCCCTCCTCTCACCCCTCAATTTAAAACCATTTCTTCAGCTCTCCAAATGATTCTAACCATGCTGAAACTCTCTGAGTATGACCAAAGGTGATAAGGAGCAGAGAGGATGAATTGTGGATCCAAAGATACTGTTGACTGAGGAGTGAAGGGGGAAACACATTGTGAAGAGAGAAATAGAAATAGCCTGTGTGTTTAGCAGATGAAGGCAATTTCACAGATGACGCAGTTTTAGATTAAATGAGCAATTTGAGCTGGTGTTGCAAGTTTAGGACAGATTTCTTTTACCATTTACTATAAATGGAATTCAAGCCATTGGAACTGAGACTTGATGAAGAAGTAAAACAAAACTCTTGGTAAGAAACTGGACTTTCTATCGCATTTGGCTGCAAGCAGTGGCGGTTGGAGGGGCAGATGAGGAAGAAACCTAGAGGATAAGTAATAAAGCAATGGGAGGTCAGTTTGGGGTTGGATGTTAATTACCATTTTTATTAAAAAATCATAAGGAGATTAAACAAAAATGAAAGTGAAAGGAGAAAAACCTGCTACTGATGCTTAAAGTACTATGTGAGTAGATTAGGGAAGCAGAAATAATGCAAATAAGGAAAAACAAGTAGAATTTCAAAAAAAAAAGACATCATTTGTCACTCCATCAAACAGCAAAAATGAAAAGGGGTCCAATATCTGTAGAGTTAAAGACCCTAAAATAAAGTAATCAATATTTGTCCTGGAAATACAAAATTTAAGATTGTTAGCTTCTCAGTTAACTTCTACTAAATAATCTTCATTTCTTCTTGCTTTACCTTTAGCTACCTTGACTGGAATTGAAGGACCAGATTTACATCATAGATTACCTTATTTAATGTTCACAACAACCTTGTGAGAAACACATTGTTGTTTTGTTGTTCAGTTGCTAAGTCATGTCTTACTCTTTGTGGCCCCAAGGACTGTAGCACACCAGGCTTCCCTGTTCTTCACTAACTCCCAGAGTTTGATCACACTCATATTCATTGAGTCAACGATTCCATCCAGCAATCTCATTCTCTGTCGCCCCCTTCTCCCAGCATCAGGGGCTTTTCCAGTGAGTCAGCTCTTCACATCAGGTGGCCAAAATATTGGAGTTTCAGCTTCAGTATCAGTCCTTCCAATGAATATTCAGAGTTGATTTCTTTAAGATCAACTGATTTGATCTCCTTGCTATCCAAGGGACTCAAGAGTCTTCTGCAACATGACAGTTCAAAGCATCAATACTTCTGCACTTGGCCTTCTTTATTGTCTAACTCTTACATCTACACATGACTACTTGAAAAACAGTAGCTTTGACTATATGGACCTTTATTGGTAAAGTGATGTCTCTGCTTTTTAATATGCTGTCTAGGTTTGTCATCAGATCAGTTCAGTTCAGTTCAGTCACTCAGTCCTGTCTGATTATCTATGACCCCCTGGACTGCAAAACACCAGACCTCCCTGTCCATCACCAACTCCCAGAGTTTACTCAAACTCATGCCCACTGAGTTAGTGGTGTCATCCAACCATCTCATCCTCTGTTGTCCCATTCCCCTCCTGCCTTCAATCTTTTCCAGCATCAGGGTCTTTTTCCAATGAGTCAGTTCTTCACATGAGGTGGCCAAAGCATTGGAGTTTCAGCTTCAGCATCAGTCCTTCCAATGAATATTCAGGACTGATTTCCTTTAGGATGGACTGGTTAGATCTCCTTGCAGTCCAAGGGACTCTCAAGAGTCTTCTCCAACACCACAGTTCAAAAGCATCAATTCTTTGGCACTCAGCTATCTTTATAGTTCAACTCTGACATCCATACATGACTATTGGAAAAACCATAGCTTTGAGTAGACAGACTTTTGTTGGCAAAGTAATGTCTTTGCTTTTAATATGCTGTCTAGGTTGGTCATAGCTTTTCTTCCAAGGAGCAACCTTCTTTTAATTTCATGGCAGCAGTCACCATCTACAGTGACTTTGGAGCCCCCAAAATAAAGTCTGTCACTATTTCCATTGCTACCCTATCTATTTGCCATTAAGTGCTGAGACCAGATGCCATGATCTTAGTTTTCTGAATATTGAGTTTTAAGCCAACGTTTTCACTCTCCTCTTTTTACCCTCTTCAAGAGGCTCTTTAATTCCTCTCACTTTCCGTCATTGCTATAGCTTTCTCCCATCGTCTTTGTCACAATTAGTGGGGTAACTGCCTGTTACCAGTTGTGCTAGCATTTGGCTATTCTGCTTTGTGACTGAATGGCATTTCTCAATAGTTGAGCAAACAAACAAAAAAAGAGATGCAATTCCTGCTGTTTTTCTCCTATTCATCTGCTCATGGACCAGCTCTCTTTCTCTTTGGAGGACTGACCTACTTCTTGCTTTCAACACCCCCAATCCAGTCTGCCTCCCCTTTACTCCAGTTCCTTGTTCTATGTCTGACTATTTCTCTACAATGTTGAAAATAATATGTACCCTATGTAGGATATTTGTTAAAACATCCCTATAAAGGAAATAGGCAAGGAGAGAACCAAGTATTTGCCAAATATGGCATCAGTTGCTTTATATTTTTCTCTATAGGTACATAATACATTTATATAAATATCTTATACATAATATGTAATATACTTTTATGGCCATTTATGTTTTTGTATGGCTCCTCAGGTGGCTCAATTGTAAAGAATCCACCTGCCAATGCAGGAGATGTGGGTTTAAACTCTGGGTCAGGAAGAGCCTCTGGAGAAAGAAATGGCAACCAGCTCTATATATTATAGAATATGTATGATCATATGTACTTATATATTGCATCTGAACTATAAAATATCAGTATTATATGTGACATTGTATATTATAGAATTTATTATATTATTAAGATACTAAATACATTTAAAATACATCTGTTTACATTTAATTTGTATATAGTGAAAAGATTTCTTTATATAATAATTCATAAATCTAGAGGTACCTTTATTTCAGTGAAATATTGAAAATAAAAAAGAAAACAATTGACAAATCTTGATGTCAGCATACAGTAGACTGATGCCTCTGGAGTCACTGGAAATATTAAAACTGCTAACCTCTGAAGGCTGAGGGGGAGCTACTGGGCTCCCAGGAGGTAACTGACATGATGGGGGAGAAAGCAGTTACTGACTGCCGTCATCTTCCACGTGCCACATGGTATTATCATCTGACCGAGGACAAGAAAGCAAAGCTTATTCTTTCCAAGCATACGTATTTTAGTTTCTATGGAGCTGCTGAAGAGTGAAGTGAGCAGTCACGAATTCTAGAGAAGTGCTCTGATTCACACATTGACATCTGGCTTGCCTCCATGCAGTTTTCACAAAAAGTACAGCAACCTCCCCAAAAGCTTTCTGAGTGCTGGCAGTGGCACCAGGAGACAAGCATGAAGCAAAATATTAACATTTCACACAGCGAGCAGGTCACACCATGTGAGTTTCGGGAACAAAATGCCTCTGTTTCCCCCAAGCTTCTGCTGATGCCGGAGCCTCCTTGCACAGCTCATTACCAATGCTCTGATGGCTTCTCCCAGAAGAATGGATTGCCTTTTGTTGGCATTGAAAAGATGCTCAAAAGATCAAAATAATAAAATCAAGTGACAACAGTCTCTGCAGGAATGAAATGCTTCTGCTCAGTGACTCCTGACCTGGTTGCAGCTCCAAGAGGTGTTTTCCCACGGAGAGCTCTGTCTAATGTCACCTTTTGCTGGCAGCTCTGTGACATCTGAGACAGAGGAGGTGTTGGCGCAGCATATGCTGTCTCTCCAAGGAAGCCTAGCAATGCAGAAAAACTCAGAGACTTCCTCCAGAGGACACTGACACAGCCACGTCGAGCCTCAGGTATCTTTAGCTCTTTAAGTCATGATGTATCTCCTCCAGGAGGAAATCCACAAATGGAAATCCCTGCTTCTCTCTGAGATCCCTGGCCATCCAGAAAATCTTGATTTTTTTCCTCTTAGGGAAACATCTATCTGAGCTGGCTCAGTAGTAAAGCATCTGCCTGCTGATGCAGGAGACCTCGTTTCAATCCCTGGGTTGGAAAGATCCCCTGGAGAAGGAATGGCAACCCACTCTAGGATCCTCAAGGAAAATCGCATAGAGAGAGGAACCTGGCAGGCTACAGTCCTTGGGGTCGCAAGAGTCGGACTTGACTTAGTAGCTAAACAATAACAATCTTTAGTGTAGATTTCCTTGTGGGTATAATTAGGTACCTCCTCTAGGAAATCCACAAATGAAAATTCTTGGCTTCTTTGAGATCCTTGATCTCCCAGAAAATCTGATTTTTTTTTCCTCTAAAGTGACTAATTAATCAGAAATAAAATGTCAAAATAGACATTTGTCAGCAATGTAGAATTCCAGGGAGATATATATATGCCTGATATATGGCTATTGGTTTGCACACGTTATCTCTAATCATCTTCTAGAACCACACAAGCTAAATAATGTTAGTCCTTTTTACAGACTAGGGGACTGTAGGGTCACCAAGTAAATCAACTTGTTTGAGGCCATGACGTGTTAAGTAACTGCATGATGGATGTGAGATTAAAAATCATATCTATCAAATGCTGAAGCGTGGGCTTTTTCCAATATTGCATGTCATGGTTGAAAGAATGCTTACTGATTACTGCCTTTTTTTATGTTCTAGGAATATGAGTTATTTAGGAAATGCATTTTAGAGCAGATTTCAAAGTTCAACTTGCATACAAATCACCTGGAGATCTTGTTAGATACAGATTCTGACTTGCGAAGCCTGAGGTGGACCTAGGAGTGACATGCATGGTGCTGATCGAAGGACCATACTTGGGAGATCAATGTTCAGAGCATGAAAACAAAGTGAATAAGATCTTAAGCCCTTTTAAACTCAATATTTGAGTGTATTGCATAAAATAGCCTTCACTTTGTGAAAATTTATGGGATTGGTGTTTTTGGGGGGTCATCATTAATGATAGTGTCTAAATGTGTTTTCATACCAGGCACATTTAATTTACCTTTATTCAATCCATCAACAGAGATGCATTGGCCATCTGCAAAAATAGTTACATCTGACTTTTTTTTTTCTGAGTGCTTTACAACTTAGAAAATGTCTTTATGTGTTTGATCATACTCAATCTCACAAAAAGAAAACAAAATAAACATTGTTATTGACATCATTTTAAATTGATAAGATTCAGAGAAAGAAGGTGATGTGTATTGGACCTGTGTCACAGATTTTATTAAAATATTCAGTTTTTCTAAATCTCAAAGTCATAATTTGCAAAACGTTTGCTATGGCTCCTGTTACAAAGTACCACATATGAGTGGCTTAAAAAGTGGAAATTTAGTATTTTTCAGTCCTAGATGGCAGAAATCTAAGATCAAGGCGCCTGCAGGGTTGATTCTTTTTGAGAATTGTTTGTTCATCCCTCTCTCCTGGTTTCTGGTGGTCTGCTGGTGATCTTCAGTGTCACTTAGCTTATAGACTTGTGATTCTGATGTTTTTCTTTGCTTTCTAATGATATTTTTCTTGGGTGCATGTCTATTTCCAATTTCCCCCCTTTTGGAAGGAAACCAATTATTTTGCTGGATTAAAGGCTCACCCTACTTCAGCAGGGCCTTATCTTTAGTCAGTTCAGTTCATTTCAGTTGTTCAATTCTGTCCAATTCTTTGCAACCCCATGGATTGCACCATGCCAGGCTTCCCTGTCTGTAACCAATTCCTGGAGCTTGTTCAAATTCATGTCCATCCAGTCAGTGATGGCTTCTAACCATCTCATCCTCTGTCATCCCCTTCTCATCCTACCTTCAGTCTTTCCCAGCATCAGGGTTTTTTCTCAGGTGGCCAGAGTATTGAAGTTTCAGCTTCAGCATGAGTCCTTCCAATAAATATTCAGGACTGATTTCCTTTAGGATGAACTGGTTGGATCTCCTTGCAGTCCAAGGGACTCTCAAGTGTCTTCTCCAACACCTCAGTTCAAAAGCATCAATTCTTCAGCACTCAGCTTTCTTTATAGTCCGACTCTCACATCCATACAAGACTACTGGAAAAACCATAGCTTTGACTAGACAAACCTTTGTTGGCAAGGTAATGTCTCTGCTTTTTAATATGTTGTCTAGGTTGGTCATAGCTTTTCTTCCAAGGAGCATGTGTCTTTTAATTTCATCTGCAGAACCTCACCTTAACTTAGCTAGTTACAGCTTCAGTGATCCTATTTCCAAATAACATTGCAAATTTACAAACGGGAGGTTAAGATTTCACTTAGAATTTGAAGAGTGGAATACAGCTCAACCTATAACAGTTGGTGTTGCTTGGTATCTGTTTGAGAGTTGCTTATAATCTATTTTGGCAGGCTACATACAAATCCAAATGATTCTATATAAAAGGTAGGCAACGAAGGATTCCCAGTGAGACTTGATGACTCCTGAGATGAAAAAGACCCTGTTTTCCTAGGTAAATCAAGACAATTGCTATAAGTTGGCAGCCCATGTTATCCTTGGAGTAGGAGTGAGATTTAGATAGGAAAGTAAAGAATATTCCAGACATCAAGTTCAGTGTTTGTTAAGAAAAGAAGAGAAGTCAGTTCCCAAGTGTGTTCTGAGAAGAGAAAATAGAGTTATTCTAAACTATAAAATATGAAAATCAGAGTAGAACTAAATAACATTGATTTGATGTTCTTTTTCTGGAGATAAAAATTAAGTAACTCCAAAATCACTGCAGCCATGAAATTAAAAGACAATTACTCCTTGGAAGAAAAGTTATGACCAACCTAGACAGCATATTCAAAAGCAAAGACATTTATTTTGCTGACTAAGGTCCATCTAGTCAAGGCTATGGTTTTTCCTGTGGTCATATATGGATGTGAGAGTTGGACTATAAAGAAGGCTGAGCACTGAAGAATTGGTGCTTTTGAACTGTGGTGTTGGATAGGACCCTTGAGACTCCCTTGGACTGCAAGGAGATCCAACCAGTCTATTGTGAAGGAGATCAGCCCTGGGATTTCTTTGGGAGGAATGATGCTAAAGCTGAAACCTCAGTACTTTGGCCACCTCATGCGAAGAGTTGACTCACTGGAAAAGACTCTGATAGTGGGAGGGATTGAGGGCAGGAGAAGGAGACGACAGAGGATGAGATGGCTGGATGGCATCACTGACTCAATGGATGTGAGTCTGAGTGAACGGGAGTTGATGATGGACAGGGAGGCCTGGCGTCCTGAGATTTATGGGGTCACACAGTCAGACACAACTGAGCGACTGAAATGAACTGAACTGAAGGTCTGGTCTCAGTCTGTAAAATGGAAATACTAACTCAAATATCACAGGGAGTTGGCTTGTTTCATTGCTTTGTTGTTGCTGTTTGTTTGTTTTTTTGTTAATTTTAAGCATATGAACACTGTATAGTGAAGTTTATATGCTGATAACTTAATAGATGTCTGTGGTGTGCTGCCAAAAATTGAGAACAAGCTACTGTCTGAAGCTGGAAAGAATGGTTCTCATTGCATTCTAAAACCCAGGTGACTTTTACACTGAAAAAAGAGAGCTAGGCTTTTGTTGAGTTAAAACAAACCAATCCTTGTTTACTAGCCTATGGATTTAAGAGAACAGGTTGTCATTTTAATTGACAGAGGATTTTGAAACTCCGTCAAGAGGATTTATTTAAATTCTTCTGGACAGTCTCAGAACTTACAGTCCCGAGTGTGAAAACAACTCTTTCTCAGTTCAGAGGATGACATCTTTGGGGAGTTGTCCCTGAAAGGATATAGTCACCAACACTCACAAAGAAAGAAATGTTCATACCCTGAACAGAGATTATCTCACAAGATAAATAGCTGTGTCCCAATTCAGACAGAAATGCATTTTGACAAGGTCAGAGTCTCTTTTATTCCTCAGGCCTCAGTTCCCTGGGACACATGAGGTTCCTTGTCTGAGTCAAAGAGCTACAGGGCTGATGGGGAGAGAAACTCATTAATTTTGTCAATACCCATTCCCTGCTCTGAGCTTTATAGACTGTCTTAAGTAAAAGATGAGCTTGTCTCCATCTTCTTATTCTGTTCAGAGTGATTTAAAAATGGACCTTTCTATTTCCAGCAAATATCAAGCTCTTTATCTAATATTCACAAGCCACACAAATCTACCCCTTCCCCCTCCTCCCAATGTACAATCAGTTTCCCCCCAGTGTAGGGCCTCTCCCTAATCAAATCAAATCATCACTCTGAATCCAATGTGCTTTCTTGATTTTTCACACTCATTTTTAACTTTTTCTCAATTGAAAGTACTCTTTGTGACATCTCTCTCCTCGTCCCTTTATATCTGTTTCATCCTAGTCCAGGTTGACCAATATCCTACACATGCTCAGCTCTACCTGTGCAAGCCAGTGACAGACAAGACCAAGGGGGCCACAGCATTCTATTCTGCTAAGCTTGGACGGGTGCCTATAGGACCTTTTTTGTTCATGAACACAAATCTCCAAAAAGCAAAGAAAAGAAAAAAAAAAGCCCAATTTTGAATCATGGGGTCATTCTGCATTATTTATTTTATTTAGTTTATTGGAAATCACTTATAAATTCATTTCTATTGAATGAAAATTCTCTAAATTCTGTTGTGCTTTACAGTTTTCAAAAGTTTCACACATGTAATTTCATATAATCTCATAATAATCATTTTTCTCCTTTATCTCTATGTTACAATCCCCCCCCCACACACACACACACACACTCACTGGTGTGGACATATGTTAATTGCTCTGCTGCTGCTGCTAAGTAGCTTCAGTCCTGTCCTACTCTGTACGACCCCATAGACGGCAGCCCACCAGGCTCCTCCACCCCTGGGATTCTCCAGGAAAGAACACTATAGTGCATTGCCATTTCCTTCTCCAATGTATGAAAATGAAAAGTGAGAGTGAAGTCGCTCAGTCGTGTCAGACTCTTTGGGACCCCATGAACTGTAACCTACCAGGTTCTTCTGTCCATGGAATTCTCCAGGCAAGAATATTGGAGTTAGATAGCCATTCCCTTCTCCAGGGGATTCTTACAACTCAGGGGTCAAACCCAGCTCTCCTTTATTGAAGGCAAATTCTTCATCATCCAAGCCACCAGAGAACCACACTTCTTTATTGTCTATGAGTCTGCTTCTTTTTTGTTATATTCACTAGCTTGTTGTAGTTATTTTTAGATTCCACAAAGAAGTGATATCATATGATATTTGTCTTTCTTTGTCTTTCTCTGTCTGGTTTATTTCATTTAGCATAATGTCTTAGTCTCTCTGGATTTCCAGTGTTTATACTGAATTGCCATAGACCCTTTAAAAAGGGTTATTCAGCTTAAGTAAGCCCAAATACCTCCAAGGATAGAGAACACTGACATCTACAGTACAGTGAAACTGATAAGGACAGGAATATCTAAAGAAAAGGTGCTTGGAATTCTGGAAAATGCTAGTTGTTCAGTGAGTTAAGCTGCTACTGCTGCTTAGTCACTTCAGTTGTGTCCAACTCTATGTGACTCTATGAACTGTAGCCCACCAGGTTCCTCTGCCCATGAAATTCTCCAGGCAAGAGTACTGGAGTGGGTTGCCATGCCCTCCATAACATCTTCCCAACCCACGGATCGAACCCGGATATCCTACATTGCAGGCAGATTCTTTACCACTGAGCCACCAGGGAAGCCCAGGCTAAGCTCAACTGACCTCAGTAAATAATAATCTTCTAAAGAGTGTCTTCAAAAAATAAGAGACTTTAATTTGACATAAAGAAAAAAGAAAAAGAATGGTGAGGGTAGACATGAGGGTTAAGATCACCAATATGAGCTTATTTTTGTAGAACATCAATTCAATTCAGTCGCTCAGTCGTGTCTGAGTCTTTGCAACCCCATGAATCGAAGCACGCCAGGCCTCCCTGTCAATCACCAACTTCCGGAGTTCACTCAGACTCATGTCCATCAAGTTGGTGATGCCATCCAGCCGTCTCATCCTTTGTCATCCCCTTCTCCTTCTGCCCCTAATCCCTCCCCACATCAGAGTCTTTTCCAATGAGTCAACTCTTCCCATGAGGTGGCCAAAGTATTGGAGTTTCAGCCTCAGCATCAGTTCTTTCAATGAACACCCAGGACTGGTCTCCATTAGGATGGACTGGTTGGATCTCCTTGCAGTCCAAGGGACTCTCAAGAGTCTTCTCCAACACCACAGTTCAAAACCATCAACTCTTTAGCACTCGGCTAGAAACATTGTGGGTAAAACAAGCACATGGTTCAGATTAATGAACTAAAAAATGAGACCTAAATTGAAAATGAGCATTTGATGCTCAAATCCACAGCAGAATTCACTAGTACTTTTTTTTCTACTGTACATTATGTACCAGATGATGTAACAAGAGCTGTTTATATGCATCCTCATTTTATCTGATTCCATAACCCAATAGGCTATTATTGCTCCCATTTGCAAATGAGGAGCTTGTGTCACACATAATTTAGTTCAGTTCAGTCACTCAGTCATGTCCAACTCTTCACGACCACATGAATCGCAGCATGCCAGGCCTCCCTGTCCATCACCAACTCACAGAGTTCACTCAGACTCACATCCATCAAGTAGGTGATGCCATCTAGCCAATCCCTCCCAGCATCAGAGTCTTTTCCAATGAGTCAACTCTTCTTATGGGGTGGCTAAAGTACTGGGGTTTCAGCTTTAGCATCATTCCTTCCAAAGAAATCCCAGGGCTGATCTCCTTCAGAAGGGACTGGTTGGATCTCCTTGCAGTCCAAGGGAGTCTCAAGAGTCCTCTCCAACACCACAGTTCAAAAGCATCAATTCTTCGGTGCTCAGTCTTCTTCATAGCCCAACTCTCACATCCATACATGACCATAGGAAAAACCATAGCCTTGACTAGACAGACCTTAGTTGGCAAAGCAATGTCTCTGATTTAGTTACTTTGTCCAAATAATAAGTGAATAAAATGCCCTGGAGGACAGTGGAGACTGTCAACAGGTAAATACACATTCTCCTAGCTTATTATAATTATGCTGCTAATACTCTTGCTAACATTGTGCTAGTCCTTTATTTTGGTTATATTCTCCTGCATTGCTTTAAGAAATCTTCATTCAAACTAAATAAAAATGAAGTATGTACTTGAAAGAAGGGAAGAAAGAAAGGTAATAATTTATGATAGAACTATATTAATATGAACCTGAAATTTTCTAATCTACAGGAGCTATTTTATGGCTGGTGAAATCTCAAGGTGGCAAAGACCCCATTTATACAGAGTAGAATTTTCTTGTTCATTTATAGGCAAGTCTACACAAGTCATGTCTGATTAATCTTCTACTATTTAATTTAAGGTCCTTTCAATAGGCTTTGAGAATTGCAGGCATTCATTATTTCACTCAATATAGCAGAGAAGTTCAATATAAACTTTTATCTCATGATTTTTATTCATCTTCATCATCATCAGTTTCCACAAGGAGACTCACAAATTTCAAAGAAGAAAGAGAAGTCATCATTTAATTCACAGTGAAAGAGGTGGACCAGAACTCTAGATACATCCTTCAATCATAGAACACGTGCATATTGTCTGCCAGGCATTGTTCTGTGTTCTTGCAATACAAGAGTGAATCTTGACCTCATGGCATCGTATTACAGCAGGATAGGACAGACAATGCACAACTGTCATAATAAATACGTAAAATTAAGTCATATATTAGAAGACAGGAAATACTAGCAGCTTCCCTGATGGCTCAGGCAGTAAAGAGTCTGCCTGCAGCACAGGAGATCTGGATTTGATCCCTGACTTAGGAAGATCCCCTGGAGGAGGGAATAGCTATCCACTCTAGTATTCTTGCCTGGAGAATCCCATGGACAGAGGAACCTGGAAGGCTACAGTCCATGGGGTCACAAAGAGTCGGACACGACTGAGTGACTAAGCATGCATGCACGCACACAATCTGGTTAGGCCCTGGGAGAAGATATTATTTGGGTGAGGCTTGAAAGCTCATTTAAGTTAACCATGCTTGGAGAAAGCATTGTTAATGTTTTTCTTCTAGGCTAAGGTGTACTGGGTTGAATCAGAAAGGTATCTGGGTTTGTAGATGGATTGTGAGAGTAAGTCAATTATGGTATAAAGAACAGGCGAGCCTGACCGAGAAGGGTAAGCTAGTAATCTAAAGTTCTCTATAAAGGTAGAAAGAAGCCCAGCCATGTGATGGAAATGAATTGTGGGCGAGAAGGGAGTCAAATGTCAGAGCTGGCCAAATGGCAACCTAAAGGACCACCTTGTTTTAAATAGTAACAAATGTGCAAGTCCAAAGATTCATATTTAGGCTGGGAAGTAACAGCAAATTTTCGACCTCAGTCATGGGTCATGGCTTCCTGTCTGGTTTTTATCACAATTTGTCCAAAAGGGTGCATGTTTCTAGCTGTTGCATTTATTAGAACTATCTCTTTCCTCCTATTGATTAGCATTAAAGTAAGCAAACATGATCGATGTTGTTAAATAAATTTTACTAGTGAAATACTAGTTCTCTTCATTTTATTCTAGGGGTTCCATGTCTCACTCAGAAATAAGAGGTCGGGGAGATCCCTTGCTATGCTTTAAGCATCAGTGGTAAAATCTCATTTTCCTATTAAAAAATGCAAAACTCCAAGAGCTGAAGCAACTTCTAAATGTCACACAAGATATATTATAAGTTGGTTCCCAGAGGAAGTTGTTTTTGTTTTTCCCCCTTTTTCTTTATTTTTTGAAAGGGGGAAAATAAAATCTGTGCTTATTTACACTTCATGGGAAAAGCATCATTAGCATTTTGTATTTTTCTGTAGGCTTTTTTCTTCCCTGGGGATTATTTTACATCTGAAAGGGCATTATTCATCAGTGAATAATGAGAAAGTTTTCAGGAAATCTTTCTACTATAGCCTTGCTCCCACCTCGTCCACTTCCCCCCAACACACAGATGCGGACTGGGTGATTGAGGCCAAGGAGAAACTTCAGGCTTTGTAGGTATTTTCTTACTAGCCTTGAAGTCACATACACCCTGGTGATGAGAGCCATTCCTGCCACCTTTGACTGCAGAGACGGTCATTGTCACAGGCTCCAAAAACTAACATGGCAGCTTTTACTAAAGAGTACTCTTCAAGTGTACATAATTGAACATGCAAATTGGATTTACACACTCAGGTTTGGGCAGCAGTGACTATAAACACAGCCTAAGACTCACATTCACAAATTATATTGGACTGTACATACAAATCAGCTCCCATTGAATCTTTGAAAATGAGATCACATTTCTTCCACATTTACCACGCATTCCATGCTGGTTAACTAGAGCAAATTGTTGTCACCAAGCTCAGCAGAAAAATTGTAAAATGTCCACGATGGTTATTTCTCCTCCCTCCTCCTGAGGGCTTTGCAGGTTATACATTTACAGAGCCTTTAGAATGTGATACAAATCAGGCCCCTAGATTTTCCCCCCATCAGTAGTGTCGTCTGGATAAATCACACCCTTTGCATTTGCATTGATACAACAAGAACATACCATGCAGCACAAATAACCTCATTTCCATAAAACGGCCTTTTAAAATTAGAAAATGTATAATTCATTTGGGGTGGTTATTACCGCTTTTGGTCGGGAGGGATTTAAACTTGTATTTAAATGCAAATAACTGTATTTTTTCACAGTTACACACAGGAAGCCACACAACTTAGGCACTCTAAGATGTACGGTTATCCTCCACTATCAATTCAGGATGACAACCTTGATCACAAAAGCGGTTTGCAGAGCCCCTTACAGTTTGCAGCAAGCTCTCACATCGCAGGTCAGACCCTCCGTGCTCCAGGAGAGAGACTTCCGGTTTACATCTGAAGCAGCTAAAGCCCAGATAATTTAAGCAATATCTCAGGATCACACAGGTTCAGGTGTGATCTCTGTGAGCAGGAAGTGGCTTAAACATGGATAAGAGGACTGAATGGATAAACTTGGGCTCCCAGACAGATTCAAGGATGGGAATAAGGTGACCAGAAAGAAAGTGAAAATGAGAGAGGGTAGAGGGAAAGAAAGAACCATTTTTAAAAGGGGAGAAAATACTCAGAAAAGAAGGGGCCAGGTAGACTCTTGGACAACTATGCACCACTTTATCTCTGACTCTCTGCATGGCACTCCAGCTCCCAAATATTTAAAGAACAAAGACAAGCAGAAGCCTGTGGTGTCTCACAACCCAGGTGTCTGACCCAGAACCCTGGTTCCTTCTATTCAACCATGCTGAAGGCTGTTTATCCTGCAGTCACCTGGGCAGGGGAAAGTATCTCTAAGCCCACTCTGGAAACAAGTGGCTCACTCTGAGGGTATCAGCTGCACTCCCACAGAGGAGGCAGGGTTCTGGCTGCTGAGTCTTTGTCCATACTAAGTCGTCTGACTCTCTCCCTGCACCAACTCTTCCTTACTCTGACCCCCACCTTGTCTAACGAGTGTGTACTTACTCTTCAAAACTAAACTAATGCAGGAGTCCTAGATGAAAACTTGCCTGAATCCTTTTCCATCACCAGCCCAGTGATGACACCTGTCTTGCCTCAGCCTCCGTCATTCGGTGAGTCCTCTCAACCCACAAACAGAAGGTCTGCCTTGCTGTAGCCTTCCCTCTGGGCTCAAGTCCTCAAAAGCAAGGATCTTTCCTTGTTATCCACAACTGCTGTGACAGAGAGTGGAGTATAGACAGAATCCTGTACATATTTGTTGAGTCTCAATTCTGCTGACACCATCTGCGTGACTTTAGACAATTACTGAGCTTCTCTGAACCTCAGTTTGAAAGTGAAAGTGCTAGTCACTCAGCCATGTCAGACTCTGTGACCCCATGGATTGTAGCCCACCAGGCTCCTCTGTCCAAGGGATTCTCCAGGCAAGAATACCAGAGTGAGTTGCCATTCCCTTCTCCAGGGGATCTCCCGAACCCAGGCTTTGAACTCATATCTCCTGCATGGCAGGCAGATTCTTTACCATCTGAGCCCATAAAACATTTTACTCACATTTAAAGACAAAAACAAACAAAAAAAGAACAGAACTGCAGCATGGCCAGAGTGAATATTACATTAATTAGAAAGAGAGTGTGCCCATATCTGGTGAGGTAGCAAAAAATGACAGTTGCCATAATTACTCCTGCTAATATTAAATCAGTGCATGAATGTTTGGATACCAGAGGTGCTGCCCTCTAATAGACCTTTTTGAACTTTGTATATCAATTTGGTGCCAACTATACTCTTTTCTTTACAAAATGCTGTCCCCTTCCCAGCTGCATTTCTATTTGTAGAACTATTACCAATCCTGTCCTCCAGAACAGAATCATATGGTTACCCAGGACCTTGTGTTTCTCCTGCCTCAATGTCAACTCCAACGTTAACACCTTGTTATAGACAGCTTCACTGAACCATCCATTTGTCAGCAATGGCTGAAGTTATTACCATTCTCCCAGAGCCTGAATTTAATCTGTTCAGTTACCCTGTTCGCTGTGCTTGAATTTTTATTGGCCAAATGAGGAAGTCAGATCTTAGGGATTCCAAGTTTCCTTCAAATTCAAGGTCCTGATTTTCAAAGAGAAATTCGATTTGCTCAAAGGATTTAATAATTTAATGCATTTGCTCATACTTGCTATAGCAGTGAAACTGAAAAGCTTTCTGGTCCAAGATTTAAGAGCAAGAGGAATGACCTGCTTGACCTTGACTAAGACACTTTCTTTTTCTGAATCTTCTTACCTCATCTGAAAAATAAGGATCAGGGAGAGCAGGAATTTCATGTAACAACATAACTGAACCCCAGGGGGGCATGTAGAAAGTGGAGAGATATTTTTATGTCACATTGGCATTTAGTAAGTGAGGAGAGGATGGAAACCATTCTACAATGCAAGCAACACTTTGGGATAATGAAGAATTATCCAACCCAGATTAATAGGAGTGTTTCAATTGAGGCCACCTTAGCAATGTTCAAATGATCTTTATTAGACTATTCTGGGGCTTTCCAGGTGACTCAGTGGTAAAGAGTCTGCCTGCCAATGCAGGAGACACAAGAGATGTGAGTTCAATCCCTAGGTTAAGAAGATTCCCTGGAGGAGGAGATAGCAACACACTCCACTATTCTTGCCTAGCAAATTCCATAGACCAAGGAGCCTGGCAGCCTGCAGTCCACAGGGTCACAAAGAGTTGGATACAAATGAGCACACGTGCACATTAGAATATTCCACATTTAACATTTTTTAAACAGCTAATGGAAGGAATAGGTGCTTAATAAATTTGTGTTTAGATAGAGTTTTGAGTTTTGCAGTAGTCTGATTTTCATATTTTATATAACTCTAATTAACCTTGAAATTTTATACTTGACTTATATCAAAGGGCACAGATCTTTTCTCCTTTAAATATGTTGTTTCCAGAAAGTATTATGCAGCCTTACTTCCTGTAACCTTTCCTTCATTCTCCTACATCAAAACCTCCTCACTGGTTGGACCTGGAACTATCAGAACTGGGAGAAATGTAGCGACATTTCACTAAGATTCATTTGGGCTTTCAACTCTATCATTAACCTGCTCTTATTCTCAGTCCTAGGAAGAAAACCTGTAAATGGGTCATTTCACCTCCAGAACTGCTGATTCTTGTATGTAGTCAATTGTCTTTTTAAAAGTATAGATTATATTTCCTCAGTACCTTCTCTGAACCAGACACTGTGCCAGTAGCTTTGTAAACATTATTGTTAATATAATAACATTTTGATTGTAGATTATTTCCTCATTTCCAAGATCAGAAAAATAATTTTTGGTGAGGTTTACAAAAATTTTCCAAGGATACCCATACTTGCTCTAGCAAATATGAGCAAATAGATTAAATTATTAAATTTGGGTAGTTGTGAACCAAGTTTGAGCCTGGTTTGTACCCTGAAACGATCTGCCTGCAAATGCAGGAGATTTCAGTTCGATTCTTGGGCCAGGAAGATCTGATGGAGAAGGGATAGGCTACCCACTCCAGTATTCTTGGGCTTCCCTTTGGTTCAGCTGATAAAAAATGTGCCTGTAATGTGGGAGACCTGGATTTGATCCCTGGTTTGGGAAGATCCTCTGGAGCAGAGAAAGGCTACCCACTCCAGTAGTCTGTCCTGGAGAATTCAGGCCTTATACAGTCCATGGAGTTGCACAGGGTTGGACACGACTTAGAGACTCACTTTTGTCCACTAAAAATCCATGATTTTGAACTATAAGGCATTCTGTTCTATAATTGGGAGATATAAACAGCTGCTGTCTTCTGCAAAGGACTTGGTGCCTACCTGAATTTAACAATATAAAATATTGATGTCCAAATAAGATCTGGTCCCTGGCTGTGCAGAAAGGAGCATGGCAGCATGTGTACTTTGTGGCTCAGAGGCTAAAGCGTCTGCCCGGAATGCAGGAGACCAAGGTTCGATCCCTGGGTCAGAAGATCCCCTGGAGAAGGGAATGGCAACCCACTCCAGGACTTTAGCCTGGAGAACCCCATGGAAGGAGGAGCCTGGTAGGCTACAGTCTATGGGGTCGCAAAGAGTCAGACACGACTGAGCGACTTCACTCACTCACTCAACTCACTTACATCACTGGCCTATTCTATACCTTCAGAAATTCTCTACTCATTCTGAAAAGTCACCTCCTGTCTAAGGAGGGAAAGAAAAAAAAAAAAAAACTTCCTAGAAGGGAGACAAATTCAGCTTTTAGATGGATAGAAAAAGGGACTTTGTGACAGTCAGAGCTGATAAATGGACACACATGGTGACGTTATTGTTTTCTAGAGGGCAGAGGTAAATGCTGGGTCCACTGTTCACTAGCTTTCTGACCCTGGGAAGACCCAAAAGATTTCTGAGCCAACACTTAGTCATCTGTAAGTTGGTTCATGATGCTGATTTCATAATGCTTTTGTAAATAAATGAGGCATGGGGAAGGCATGAAAGGCTTCCTTCATCATCCTCGGGAGGCTTCCACTCTGGCTGGTCTTAAAGAGTTGATATTTTCCAGAATTCCACTCCTCACAAGATGCCGCTGAGTGGTTCTATTCCTTTCTGGTATTCTTATTTCCAACCTTGATGCTGAGATTTGCACATCCAAATGCCAATGAGGCTTTTCCATTTGGTTACCCCAAAGGGCCTCAAGCTTGAAATTCTCATTATGCAAACACATCATTCTCACGCTTCCTTTGTCTACCCTCAGAGCTCAAGAACAGCAAAACCATCAGTCCAATTCTGATGCTAGAATCATGGGGCTATTCGGCATCTGTTTACCCTGATGCTGGGAAAGATTGAAGGCAGGAGGAGAAGGGGACGACGAGTGATGAGATGGTTGGATAACGTCACCAACTCAATGGACATAAGCTTGAGTAAGCTCCGGGAGTTGGTGCTGGACAGGGAAGCCTGGTGTGCTGCAGTCTTTGAGGTCACAAAGAGTCAGACACAACTGAGCAACTGAACTGAACAGAATCACAATAAATTTCTTTTTATTTATATTTGTTGAATGATAGAATCTTTAAATTCTGTCATACTTTATAATTTTTAAGAGTTTCACACACATGATTTTATATAAATCCCATAACACTTTTCCCCCCTTACCTCTCTATACAACTTCTTCTCCCCATTCTCCTTGGTAATCATTTATTTATCCTCTTTATCTGTGAGCCTGTTTATGTTTTTATTTTATTAACTAGTTTGTTGTATTTTTTAGATCTCACATAGACGGGATATCATACAATATTTGTCTTTTTATTTCCCTTATCATAATACCATAGGATCATTGTGATTTCCAATGTTTATGCCATATTATCATAGACTCCTACAGCAGGGTACCCAGTCCCGGTAAGCTTGAATACCTCCAACAAGAGAGAATACTGACATTCACAGTACAGTGTGACTGATAAGGACAGGAACATCTGCAAAATAGTGCATGAGATTCTGGAAAACACTTGTTGTTCAATGAACCAAGCTGAAAGGACCTCAATAAATAATACTGTTCTAAACAATGTCTACACAAATAGTGTTTTCTTTGACATTGGAGTTATTTAACTTTAGGATGACAACTGATCATTTTGTGTAGAATGATAGATTCAAGTTGCTCTTGTTCAGTTGCCTAATCATGTCCAACTCTTCATAACGCTATGGACTGCTCATCAGACCGCCCTGTTTCTCATCATCTCCCAGAGTTTGCCAAGTTTATATCCATTGCATTGGTGATGCCATCCAGCCATCTCATCCTCTGACACCCTCTTCTCTTTCTGCCTTCAATATTCCCAGCATCAGGGTCTTTTCTAATGAGGGTTCGAATCAAGTGAGCAAAATATTGGAGCTTCTGCTTCAGCATCAGTTCTTCCTATGAATATTCAGGATTTATTTCAAGATTGACTGGATTGATCCTTGCTATCAGTATTCTTTAATTTTCATTCTATGATAAAAATAAGAAATAGTATATAAGTTATACCTTTTGTTATGGAAGAATTCTAGATAGTAAATGAGATTCTAAAACTTACCTAAATTAAATCTATATCTTTAGGACTTGACATGCCATAAGCACTCAGTAAATACTTGTTGAATTAATCAATTAATTAATGGTGAGATTTTAAGAAAAGACAGGGATAATCCAAGTTCAGGCATGCTATAACTTTTATCACTAATTTCAGCCCCTAATCTGCTCATGCCCTTTAACACTTCTAAACCTATTTCCTTTTTCCTTCCCTTGGGAAACACACACATCTCTAAGCCCCTTTCAAATCAACTCATTGGTAAGAGGAAGGTTCTTCATGCCTTTTTGCTGTCCTTGGCAGGTTTTGAGGGTTTGAACATTCAGACATCCAGCTATCTATTTGACTATTCTCCTTAATGTCTTATCTCTCTTCTCTACTCTCTCCACTTCAAACAGATGTCTAGACTTTTCTCTTTGAAACTTGAACATCCTCCTATTTTTCCTAGCTTGGTAAATGGCAATACCATTAAAATAAACAAACAACCAAACAAAAAACTTATTCAGGCCAAAGCCTGGGGTTTTGACTCTTCTTTCAGACTGTATCCAACCCACCAGCAATGCTTGTCTATTCTGACCTAAAATATATCCTAAATTGCAAACTAAAGTGAAAGTGAAAATGTCAGTGACTCAGTCATGTCCAACTCTTTACAACCCCTGGACTGTAGCCTGCCAAGGTCCTCTGTACATGGAATTCTCCAAGCAAGAATACTGGAGTAGGTTGCCATTCCCTTCTCTAGGAATCTTCCCAACCCAGGGATCGAACCTGGATCTTCTGTTTTGCAGGCAGTTTCTTCACCATTAATTCCAAACAACAAACTACCATGTTTTCCATAACTAAGATCCCTAGCCAACTCAACTGGAGGCCCAGATGCCTCAGTGCACACTGGAACTGAGGGTTGCCGTCATCAGCTTTGGCTGTTATAACAAAAATGCCACAGACTGGGCAGCTTAACCAATGGAAATGTATTTTCTCTCACTTGTGAAAGCTGGGAAGTTCAAGATCAAGGTGCCATCTTGTTTGGATTTTTGGTGAGTATACTCACCCTGGCTTGCAGATAGTCCCTTTCTCGTGGAGTTCACACAAGCTAAAGAGGGAGAGAGCACTAGTGTCCTGTTTCTTCTATGAGGATATTAATCTATCACAAGGCACCCATTCTTATGTCCTTATCTACACCTCACCATCTCCCAAAGGTACTATCTCCAAAGGTGAGTTGATGACATTGGATGTTAAGGCTTTAACCCATGAATTTGGGAGGAACACAGATATTCAGTTCATAACAATCACTTTCTCACAGACAATTGAGAAGAACAAGCCACAGAGCAGGCTCCTGAAGAGAACAAATATTCAAGACTATCTCTTCATCCAGTGAAATTGTTGCAGAAGAGAAGGCAATTCTGATTCCAAGTTGCAATGGTTTCTTTGACGTGCTTTTCATTGCTTTTTTTTATTATTATAACCATACAGAATGGCCTGCCTCAAAGAACACTGCCCCTCTGCCTGACTGTTAAAGCAAAATGCTTTTGTTCAGAACCCTGTTCACCTGCAGATGGCAGGAAGGAAAAAAATGAACACATCCCCTGCCTGAGGCTTGCCATTCTGCAGAAGATTGCAAGATTAATGGCCATTTTACTTTGCTTCTTCACCTCCCCACATCTCTATTCTATAAAAGAAACTGGCATCCAGACCCCAATGAGATGGTTATTTTGAGGCACTAGCCTACCATCTTCTCTATCAGTCAGCTCCCCAAATAATAAAGTCTCTTCCTTGCCTCAGCCCCTCATCTCTTGGACTCACTGTCCTGTCCTGTGGTGAGCAGAGCGATCTTGGACTTGGTAACAAAATCATGGATCCCAAAGAGTTCATAGACAGTTAGAAACCAAGAAAAAACTAGGAGTCAGAGAGTCAAACAATGAGATTTCAGTAGAACTTGGCAGAATTTTTGGAGGAGAAACGGTGCTTGGTATAGAGTTCAGAGAAATCCCTGCGGCACTGAGAGTGGATGAGATGAGGGATCTGGGGTGTGTTTCCCATCTCAGTGAAGTGAGTGAAGTGTTGATAATGTTTAACAGCAAATGGAAAGAGAAAAAAGAAAAAAAGCCTTGATTAGTAGCACATGCTAATTTTCTGGTGTAAAGATTTTCTCTGTGACTATCAGTTTCCACCCACTAGTTTGTGCCATCATTTCTGAAGACAGTGGTTCCCTAAGAGAGCCTTAATGAAAAAGTATGAACCAAAATACAAGATCATATGATGGGGAATAAAGCAAGCTTCCCTTTGCTATTTGGTACAATAATAACAATTGTATTAATTATAGCAATAAGTATAGTCTTATAGTAACAAGAATATTACAGTAATTATCATTCATTAAGCATTTAGAATGTGTCTAATGCTATAAACATGCTTCCAATACATTACGTTATTTAACTTCACAATAAGTATGTTAGGTGAATATTATCATTAGCTCATTTTACAGAAGAAAAAAAAAAACTTCTTAAGTTTAAAGAACTGATGTTGTATTCAGCTCATGGCAGAGTCAGAGTAGAAACTTAGTTTTGTCTGAGTCTGGAGCCCTCAGTGTGTCCACCCAGCTCAGTGTCTCCCTCAGGTTGGAACACCTCCTTGACTCAGCCTCCTGCTATTCAATCTACTGAATTGGTAAGACTGCTGTCTCCTTGTTTCCTGCATCTCCTCCTTTCTAGAACTCCCTCAGCTACTGAGTTTCCCAGGCACACTTGGTCTCCTGCAGAGATGTCCATCCCCTCTTCCTCCTACCATCCCCTGCCATAGCTCATGGAGTTGCAAAAGATTTGAGTAGTCACTGATGCTCTATTGTTCCTGAGGCTCCAGAAACAAACAAACAAATAAACAAGCAAGCAAACAAAAAGCAGTCTTGTAAGTACGGACAACAGTCTATGCCATGGGCTGAACTGTATCTCCCCAAATTCATCAATTAAAGTCCTAACCTATAATACTTCAGGATGCCACTGTATAATAAGATAAGGTCATTAAACAGTTAATTAAGTTAAAATGAGGTTATATGGGTCAGCCTTAGTCTATCATAACTGGTGTTCTTATAAGAAAAGAAGATTAGGACACAGACACATAGAAAAGAGGTCATGCTAAGAATCAGGGAAAAGACAGCTGTCTATAAGCAAAGAGAGAAGCCTCAGGAGGAACCAACCCTATTGATATCATGATCTTGAACATCTGGCCTTCAGAACTTTCTGTTGATCAAGCCATTCAGGTTTTTTGTTATGGTAGACCTGGCTAATGCAGCCTGGGTCACCCAAACTCATCAGATTCCTTGAAACAACAGAGTTGGTCTGTTCAGATGAAATTGTGGAGGCATCTTATACTCAGTTCAATGGAAACATGTGTAACCATTTTATACAGGTCATGGTATAGCTGCAAGGAAACAATAAAAGTGCAGCGAGGCCCCCTGACCTGAGAGTGGACCAAGGCACACAAAGGAGGTGGGGTCACGTTGACAATAAAACGCTCACACTTTGTGGAAGTCACATCTGTGCTCTTTGCTCCAAGCACTCAACACATATCATCTCATTAAGCTCTTATTTTAAAGACAAAGAACCTGAAATTCAACAAATGCGAAAGACTTATATAGCTAGTGTGGGAAGCAACACGGCCTAGTGACATCTTAGGTCGATTCACAAATCCAGTTTGGGTCATAACTTGAGGCTTTTTTAAAGCGCATGATAGATGAAGAGTTCTGTACAAGTGGCTGTAGTAAAGTTGAAGTTTTGCCTTAAGAGATCTGAAATGGATTCAGCTCCTCTCCTGAGTGTCTGCTTTTTCATTTGTCTTATGATCAGGTTGAGCAGGGTTTAGGCCCAAGGATGACAGAGGATGGGATGGTTGGATGGCATCACTGACTCAATGGACATGAGTGTGAGCAAGCTCCAGGAGATGATGAAGGACAGGGAAGCCTGGCGTGCTGCAGGCCATGGGGTCGCAAAGAGTCATACCTGAGTGAGCGACTGAACAACAACAGCAATTCCCTCTTACCTGCCAAGTGAATTTGCTTGTAGCTTTTGCACTTCTGGCATTTACCTGGGAACTTGTGACCTCTGGCATCTTACATCCTGTTGGGGTTTCTACCCACCTCCCAGTGCTCCAGACCACGGATCTGAATTGAACTGTCCCCCTCTCCCAGAGCAGAACATAGTCCTAGTGTCATTTTGACAAGGCTCTTTTGATACAGTAGATAATTTAGTGTGGTCTTCATAAGGTTGCTCTCAGCTTCACTGTAGCTCTGGTGAGGCTCTCAGATGGGATTAAGAATGAGAAAGTGAGGGAAGCTTCCAGAGGTAGGCTAGGAGCGAAAGATGGGTTTAGGAGAAATTTCTACTACAAAGTCCACTGGGTATAGTAGCTATTGCTGTCTTTGAAATTCTTAGTGTTTAGGGGTTTCTTCTGAGGCTAAACCACAGTGTTCCTCCATTATGATGGCTCTATTTGTACTATCTATTACCTCTGGGCATCCTGTAACCACTTGCTTGTATAACTCTAATTTTTTTTTACTCTTATTCTAGTTATAGTATTGAGTTCACCTATAAACTTAGGAAACTGCCTAGAAAATGCCATTTTTAAGACTGACTTTTAATAGAGATCTGAGGCCAAAATCATTCCCATGAATGGCGACTTGCAGCTCTGGAGTTCTGTTTCTCACACACACCCTTGGCAGGAAGGTGGCTCATCGGTACCAGGGTGTTGTCCTTGGGCTTCAGGAGGAAAGCCATGAGTAACTAACTAACTAATTAACCAGACACTTCCCTCTAGTGAGGCCATTTCCTGGTTTCTTCCTGTCCTCATACTGACACTACATCTACCAATGGGAAGCCATGAGCTCCTTGCCCTGAGAATTTCTGAAATAATCAGAATTTTGTAAAGCAGAATTGGCTTTGTTCCAACTAGTCTATAACCGCATTTTGTACTTTTTCTTGCCTCACCCATATCTGCATGGCAGTCATTGGTATTAGGGGAGCCCAGAGCCATGGGCCATTTAGTCAAAACTATGATTTTTCCAGGAGTCATGTATGGATGTGAGAGCTGGACTGTAAAGAAAGCTGAGCACTGAAGAACTGATGCTTTTGAACTGTGATGCTGGAGAAGACTCTTGAGAGTGCTTGGACTGCAAGGAGATCAAACCCATCAATCCTAAAGGAAATCAATCCTGAGTATTCACTGGAAGGACTTATGCTGAAGCTGAAGCCCCAATACTTTGGCTACCTGATGAGAAAAACTGACTCATCAGGTTTTCTGATGAAAAGTTTTTCTGGCCTAGAAAAGGCCCTGCTGCCAGAAAAGAGGTAGGGGAAGGGGATGACAGAGGATGAGATGGTTGGATGGCGTCACCAACTCAATGGACATGAGTTTGAACTAGCTCTGGGAGTTGGGATGGACAGAGGCTTGGGGTGCTACAGTCCATGGGGTTGCAAAGAGTTGGACATTACTGAGCATCCGATCTGAACTGAACTGAACTGAGAGCCATAGGCAAGCCAGGTTTCTGAACAGACCAGGAATTTGTTTAGGTTGATTACTAGCTGCTGTAGACTTTGGAAACATCCCTTAGGCTTGCTGAGTCTCCATTTTCTCTTTGTAAAATATTAACTATACATGTTCCACAGGGCTATTGGCAGTGTTAGATGCGATAATGCTGTTATAACCCTTAGGGTAATGTTTCAACATATGACTATGAGATGAGTAATATGTGCTTTTATTCTAAAATAATAGCAAGAGAACAAAAGCCAACATTAGAGCACATATGGAAATGAGGGGACCTGGAAAAAAACAACGAGAGCTATATCTAATGCAGGCTGGTTAAATCAATCTCAGATCCTAGTGTGACCTTCAAGTATTACATCAAAAATGTTGGCAAGCAGAAACATGATTAGAAGAGAATGACCAAGATTGTGGAGGGTCTAGAAATGAAATAATGTTTGAAAAAACTTAGATGGTTAACCAGAAATAGACAGAACTTGGGAGCATGGGAAATTGTCATAGAGTACAGAAAATGCCCCCACAAGGACTCCAAAAGAAGAACTGAACTCAGTGGGTAACAAATACAGAAGAATAGATTACAGCTCAAAATATAAAAGGAGTTTCCTGATTTTATGATCCTTGTCAACTGAGAATAAAGCCTCCTAGATCAAGAATTTCTCTTGTGCTATTGAGTTATGCATCTGCATATCTTACTTTTTTACTCAGCAAGAATATTCCTGAATAGCTGTATATACATCAAAAGTGGTTATGAATCATCTTTTATCATTGACCTACATTAACCTGCTGAAAAGGCTCTAAATAATTCAACCCTGATTTTCCCAGGACCAGATTCAAGAGCCAGGTGCTTTACTGCCCAACTGTCAATGTCTCCTCATTTTGTCTACTCAAGAATGTAACCAGCTATTGTTCCTTTTCTTTTGTGCATCATCAATTTTCCCTCTATTTCAGATCAGTCTGACTAAAATTATATATGATCTATTCTTTCCATTCAAAAAATAAAACCCTCACTTGGTTCTACATCTTAACCTTCGTTTATCACCCCATTTCTTTGTCCTCATCTACAGTTAAATTGTCAATAAGTGGTTAATATTCATATGCTCCAGATTCTTCCCTCCTGTTATCTCTTGAACACAATCCATTATTTGACTTTCCCTCTATCCCATAGACATCACTTCTGTTTCTTTCTCCAAGTTTCTCTATTTGCTAATTTAATGCACAACTTTTAGTCCATTTGGTTTTGACTTAGTGAAAGTGAGTGAAGTCGCTCAGTCGTGTCCTACTCTTTGCGACCCCGTGGACGTAACCTACCAGGCTTCTACATCCATGGGATTCTCCAGGCAAGAATACTGGAATGGGTTACCATTTCTTTCTCCAGGGTATCTTCCCAGCCCAGGGATTGAACCCGGGTCTCCCACATTAGAGGCAGATACTTTAACCTCTGAGCCACCAGGGAAGCCCTTATCAGCACTTAAAATATGACATTCTTTCCTCCTCCTGGTCATACTTTCTCTGTTTTTCTTCTAGGACATCACACTCCCTTGGTTTTCTTCTGGGTACTCTCTTCAAAGTTAACTTGGCTCATTCAACTTCATCCTCAAGACATCTAAACAAGCCTCAGACCGTGCACTTTCTTCTTTTGGGCTTACTTTCTAGAGGATACTATCCAGTTTCAGGCCTTCATATACTCTGTAAATGAAGAGTAAAAATCTCAAATGTATACAGCTAGCCAAAATCTCTCTCTCTAATCCTTGACTTGTAGGTCCAAGTGCCTACCTACTTGGCATCACCACTTGGAGGCTAAAGAGACATTTCTTACTTGACATGTCTAAAACTTACTTTCTACTATTTCCCAGCCCACCCTATCTATGCCCACAAAAACCTCTCAGTTTCAATGAATAGAGATTTAATTTTTCCAACTGGCAGAGTCATTCTGAACTATTTTCTCTCCCCCTTCAGAAACTCTCTGCCAGACTGTTTTTAAGCTGGAACATCAGTCTTCTCTACTTGGACTGGAACTTAAAGCATCTGTTCTTCTGGCTCTCATACCTTTAGTCTTGGACTGGGGTTTTCACCATTGGTTCTCCTAACTCTCAGACCTTCAGACTCAAGTGGGCCATTGATCATCCCAGGTCTCCACCTTGCAATCAACTCATGGGACTTCTCAAGCTCCATAATCAATGGTGAGCCAATTCCTCAAACTAAACTTCTTGATATAGGTAACAGATCCTACTGGTTCTATTTTCCTGGAGAACCCTGATTAACACACACACACATACATATATGCATCTATATACACACACATCTCATATGTATATATGCATGTTTGTGTGCTTAGTCGTGTCCGACTCTCTGCAGCCCCATGGACTGTAGCTTGCTAGGCTCTTCTGTTCATGGGATTTCCCAGCCAAGAATACTGGGGTGGGTTGCCATTTCCTTCTCCAGGAGATCTTCCTGACCCATTTAGCAAACTTGGGTCTCTTGCATCTCCTGTATTGGCAGGTTGATTTTTTACCACTAGCACCACATGAGACACATATATACAAATTCAGTTGGTTCTTCCCTCTTCATCAATCCAGACTCTTGACTCAAGCCATCATATTCTCTTTCTGAGTTATTGCAATAACTCCTAATCTTTCTCCTTTCCCCACCCAAGAACCTAGAATGCCCTATAGATAAAAGTGAGAGTAAATGTTTAGAAATGTAAACCAAATCACATAATTCCTCAGCACAAATCCTCCATGAGGTTTTCATCATTCAAAATAAAAGCCAGAGCACTGTCTACAATAGCTAGGACCTGGAAGTAACCTAGACATCCATTGGCAGATGAACAGATAATGAAGTTTTGGTACATATACACAATGGAATACTGCTGCTGCTGCTGCTAATCATTTCACTCATGTCCGACTCTGTGTGACCCCATAGACGGCAGCCTACCAGGCTGCGCTGTCCCTGGGGTTCTCCAGTCAAGAACATTGGATTGGGTTGCCATTTCCTTCTCCAATGCATGAAAGTGAAAGTGAAGTCCCTCAGTCATGTCCGACTCTTCGCAACCCCATGGGCTGCAGCCTACCAGGCTTCTCCGGCCATGGGATTTTCCAGGAAAGAGTACTGGAGTGGGTTGCCACTGCCTTCTCAGATAAAAAGGAATACATCTAAGTTAGTTCTAATGAGGTGGATGAACCTAGAGTCTATTTATACAGAGTGAAGTAAGTCAGAATGAGGAAGACAAATACTGTATATTAATGCAGATATGTGGAATCTAAAAGGATAGTATGATGATCCTATGTACAGGGCAGCAACAGAGATGGTAGTAAAGAACAGATTTCTGGACTGAGTAGGGGAAGGAGAGGGTGGGATGATTTGAGAGAATAGCATTGAAACATGCACATTACCATATGTAGAATGGATCACCAGCGTGAGTTGGAGACATGACACAGGGCAGTTAGGCCTGGTGCCCTGTGACAACCTGGAGAGATGGGGTGAGGAAGGAGGTGGGGGTTGGCTCAGGATGAGGGAACATATGCATGCCTATGGCCAATTCATGTTTATGTACAAAGCCATCACGATAGTTTAAAGTAATTATCTTCCAATTAAAATAAATACGTAAAAAATAAAAAAATAAAAGTGACCCAAAAAATCTTGGAAAAAAAACAAAAATAAAACTCGTCAGAGAATAAGAATTAAAAAAAAAAAAAAAGGACAGATTCCTTAGAATAGTTTGCAAGTCCTTACTTGAATGATCCCCATGAATCATGAACCTCCAGTGTCTGCTCTGTCACTTTTCTCCATCCTCACTCACTCTTTGATTTTTTATGGACACCAAGAATGCTTTCATTTTGGGTTTACCTATATTTTTCCTTTTACCAGGATAATTGTTCTTTCCCATATTTTCATGGCTGCTTGTTGCCTTCTTAAAGGCTGTACTCCAATGTCATCCATGCCCTCCTGGAAAATCTTTTAAAAATAGTCACATCTCTCCTGCCCCAGCAGTGCACTAGCCCACTTCCCTTGTTTGCTTCTATTCACAGCATCGGCCACCATCTGGTACATATTCTTTCTTAGTTTTTTATCTTCTATGTCTTTCTCATTAGCCTATAAACTCAGTAATTTTCCCCCCTCTTTTGTCCCCTACTCCATCTCTTGGACCTTGAATAAGTCTAGATTAAAATAGGCACATGTGGGAGAAGGAAAAGGGCAGTTATGGGAACCCAGTGAAAGCTAAAGCTATAAGGAAGGACTTCCCACAAAAGTGGCTGAATTCCAGAGAGGAACAAGGTCATTATCAAGCTACTGCTGGGCAGAGAAGGAACCACAAGGATAAATACCCTTCACCTCCTTTCATTTGCTGTGTGGTCAGTCACTCAGTCATGCACAACTCTTTGCAGCCCCAGAGACTGCAACACTCCAGGCTCCTCTGTCCATGGGATTTTTCCAGGCAAGAATACTGGAGTGGGTTGCCTACTTCAGGGAATCTTCCCAACTCAAGGATCAAACCTGTGTCTCTTATGTCTCTTGCATTGGCAGGTGGGTTCCACTGCACCATGGGAAGCCCCTCTCTTTCTTTTACTTCTATTTTATTTTTCCTACTGTATCCCATTGACCAAGTTCAACATGAAGCCAGAAGATAAGGAGTCAGTCTGATACAGTCCACTCAAGACTATTTCCTAGGATTCCTAGGGAGTGGACAAGAATGGAAAGTGAAACCAGGGGTAGTGAATAGAAGGCACCCATAACAATCAATGCCAGAGAAGCAGAAAAAGAAGTGATGCCTTAATTTTAATTGAAAAACTCATTACTCGTTGTTTTTACCTAAATGAATTTCAGGTGCTTCTGTGATGGTGAAGAGGATTTGGCAAGGGGACATTGACCTAGAGGATGCTTGTTTTTCCGCTTTCATTTTCTTATCATCATTGTCTTTCCAACAAAAATGGCATTGGAGAGTATACATTTGACTCGAAACACTTGTTCTAGAAGGAATTTTTGATGACTTGCTTAAATGCACACACAACAATAATGGGAACATAAATAGACATGGAGATGTACATTGCACTTGAATAGAGAAGTGCCGAGCATGGGAAGTCCTTTACTGCGCTTCTACTGGATGTTTCTGGAGGGAAAAACTTGAGTTAATATTTAGATTTTAGTTTTACTGTCTTTTCAAACAACATCAATCCCTCTGAAAAGGAATCTCACAAACCTACAAATTTTTATCAAAGGTGCAATCACCTGGGACCTCCTCGCTAACTATCTGAGGCTGGGTCCCAGTGGCATGTTCCACATTCTTGACTTATTTGTAGCTGAAAGTGAAAGTCACTCAGTCATGTCCAACCTTTTGCAAATTCTCCAGGCCAGAATACTGAAGTGGATAGCCTTTCCCTTCTCCAGGGGATCTTCCCAACCCAGGAATTGAACCCAGGTCTCTCTCATTGCAGGCAGATTCTTTACCAGCTGAGCCACAAGGGAAGCCCAAGAATATCAGAGTGGGCAGAATATCCCTTCTTTTTGGATCTTCCAGGCCCAGGAATCGAACTGGGGTCTCCTGCATTACAGGAAAATTCTTTACCAACTGAGTTATCAAGGAAACCCATATTTATAGCTGAGATTCACTAAATCCCACTTAATAACAGTCTGATTACCAAAAGCAGATCCTATATGTAAATTAAATGTTTAGACTAAATTAACACCCAACATTTCTTCAGATTCAACATTCCTCTTACTAAACAGTGGTTAAGAAACGTTATTGTCAGTTATTTACTCAAGCCCCCGTTTTTCATATTAAGGTTGTAGGAAATTTTTAAATGCCGTTCTGTAGTAGGATATTTGTTGATTCCCTTTCACCTTGTTGCTGGATGCAGTAAGGGTGGAAAAAGCTTAAAGGAGAAAAGAACGTCTGAAATGTCCTTTTGAGATTCAGTTCTATCACTTTTGCTGGTTAATCCAAAATTTGAATTTAGTCAATAAATTTCTCTGCACCCTATTTCTCCTCTGTAAAATGGGAATAGTAATACTAGCATTTAGTTTATTGTGCTGTTCCTTAAGGATTAAATGAGTTAACATCTTTGAAGTGCTTAGAATAGCACTTGGCACAAAGTAAGCACTATATAAGTATTTGTTGACTAGAATAAACAGCCGTCTTTGCAACTTTCATTTTACACCTTTTTCCCACTGATTCGGCTAAAAAATAAATTTAAAAAATGTTTAACAGCAGCTTTTGGGAATGATAAAGTATGTTGTACAAGAGTATTTATGTTACATTCTATTCTATTCTATAAGATTGTATTGCCTTCAGAGAATCATTTTTTTAAAATCTAATTTATAAAAGATATGGGGTGGGAGGTGGGAGAGGGTTTCAGGATTGGGAGCTTGTGTACACCTGTGGCTGATTCATGTCAATGTATGGCAAAACCAATACAGTATTGTAAAGTAGAATAAAGTAAAAAATTAAAAAAATAAAATTTTATGAGAGAGAAAAAAAGAAATAAATTAGGAGGCCCAATAGGCAGGGTAATGTGGACCCCCAAAGTTATTCATGTCCTAATACGCATAATCTGTGAATTTATTTCTTTACATGGCAAAAAGTCCTTTGAAGATATGAATACATTGAATATTGAAGTAAAGAGGGTAGCCTGGAATTTATCCCCAGTGAACCAAACCTAATCCTTAAAAGGGGAGAACCTTTCCCAGCTCTGGTCCAAGGAAGACATGACTATACAAGAATAGTCAGAAAGATGTAACACTGCCACCTTTGAAGAAAGACAAAGAGGGCCAAGAACCCAGGAATGTGAGTGGTCTCTAAAAGAGGGAAATGGCAAGGAAACAGATTCTCCCCTAGAAGTTCCAGATGTCTTGATTTTAGTTCCCTGAGACCTGTGTCAGACTTCTGAAGCATCACTGTAACATGATATACATGTAATACAAAGTTTATAATGATTTGTTCTAGCAGCAAATAGAAAACCAATATAGGAGATGTTGTTTGGTTGTTAACTCCTGTCTGACTCTTTTGAAGGCCCATGGTCTGTAGCCTGCCAGGCTCCTCTGCCCATGGAATTTCCCAGGCAGGAATAATGAGTGGGTTGCTATTTCCTTCTCCAGGGGAGTCTTCTCAATCCAGGGATCAGACCTGCATCTTCTGCATTGGTAGGTGGATTCTTTACCACTGAGCCACCAGGGAAGATAATATGGGAGATAAGTGAAAAAAGTGAAAGGTAAGTTGCTCAGTCTTGTCTGACTCTTTGAGTGGGTTGTCATTTCCTTCTCCAGGGGATCTTCCCTACCCAGGGATCAAACCTGGGTCTCCTAAGTTGTAAGCAGATGCTTTTACCATCTGAACCACCAGGAATTAAGGAATTCTCACATCATGTAATGTACACACAGTATTTGTGTTCTGATACCAATTTGCTCTTCCTGGGAGATGTCTGTGGATGATGGTTTTAGTTGTGAATGTGCTCTATCCTTCAGAACTGAGAAAGCGAAGCACCACGGTACAGTTTAAAGGCAATGAGGTTTGACATTAAAGACATCAATCCTGGACTTACAGTTGCCAGACTTGCCAAATAATTTTTGAGTATGAATACATTTAGTGCAATCATGGAAAGAGACAAATAGTAAACAAACAAACATACAAAACTCATTTTTAATCTGAAATTCAAATTTAACTGAGTGTACCATATTTTACCTGGAGGAGGGCACAGCAATGAACTCCAGTACTCTTGCCTGGAAAATCCCATGGACAGAGGAGCCTGGTAGGCTGCAGTCCAAGGGGTTACTAAGAGTCAGACATAACTGAGCGACTTCACTTACACTTTTCACTTTCATGCATTGGAGAAGGAAATGGCAGCCCACTCCAGTGTTCTTGCCTGGAGAGTCCCAGGGATGGGGAGCCTGGTGGGCTGCTGTCTGTGGGGTCACATGGAGTCGGACACGACTGAAGTGACTTAGCAGCAGCACACATGCACTGTACTTTATCTGGCAACATTAACTGTATTGGAGCAAGAACTATCACAAATATAAGTGAACTCTCAGTGTGCATTTGAAATCAGGCTGACTATTGGGATGTCCTTTTAAATCCCAATGTCCAAACTCAATGATTTAATGATACTTTAATCATTATCTCTGAGGGTAGGACACAGACATGAATGTTTCAAGGCACTCAAGTGATTCTCAATGTGCAGGTAGTAATTCAAACAATAGTTCCCTAATCAAAAAATAGTTCTCTATCTCGTGTGTAAGAATCACCCAGGGAACTTATAAAGATGCAAATTCCTGGTTTCATCCCAAGAGATTCTGACTCAGTAAGGTTGCAGGAGGATTCAAGATTTTCTGTCAACAAGCATCCAGGGTAATTTCTGTGACTTGATGAAAGATCTGCGACTCACATTGTAAAAAAAAAAAAAAAAAAACTTTTCCTCTCTGAACCTGTGCCCACAAGGTTAAGTACAGCGAAACTCACTGTGCAGGTTTTATAAGGATTATATGATTTCTGCATTCATACTGTAGAAATTACTAAATACAAATTACTGAAAATAGAGTCATCTAATTACTTCTCTTCTCTCTTAAGTTTCACCACTGCCCTGAAGTTTTTCTTGATTTCTGTAGCTTTTTTGGTCTCATCTTTTATCTCTGGATTCCCTTAGGTCCATGTGTTGATATTGTGTAGTTTGTTCAAATTAAACATCATCTTAAACTGTTCTTTCTGATTTCAGGGAAGTCCAACTTGTCTTCCCAATGGGTCCTGAGTTTCTATTTATTGGTAGAGGTGACAAGGGTCACCTATATTGTTCTTTTGTTTCATCACCCAATAAGCCTGAAAGCCTGGTATTTTTATCTTCATTTTTTAAGACAATGCCACGTCTCCATGTCAGCCCCACTAGGACTTTAAAGCTCAGAGTTTTCATGGAAGAGGCAAACACATGAAACTCCGTGACTTTCTGACTCCAGGCCAGATAGGCTTTCTGAAACCCACTCTGCCTCTTCTAAACACAAGCCCAAGGCAGATCCTGTTTCTCTAAACCTTGGTGCCCTTCCCCTCCCAGTACACATTCCAGGCCAACAGCCCGTTCCCATGGACTGAGTAACCGACAGGATATGGCAAACATATTGAACCCGGAAGAAGGACTCTTTCCTCCTCTTCCTTGATATTTTGGCGCCTGCACTTTCAGGATTCCTGCCTGGAAGGACATGAATCCAAGCAGGGAGGCCTCTGTCTTTCTACCCTGGGCCCACCTGGGGTTTGTATGAATGGCCCATCCCCACTGGGTTTGGAGTCAGGAAATTACAGGCTGCAGGTCAACCAGGCCCCTTTGAGAAAAAACAGTTAACATTGTTCTGACCAGAGAATAATATCTACACTTACTCGAAGGCTGCCTGGAGAAACAATAGCTGACCTTATCACCCTCTTCCCTCACTGTACTAAAAAATGAGGCTTTGCACAGTGTAGGTTGTTCTGCCTGAAGTCTGAGTCCCCAGAACTGAGAGAAATAAGCCATCCACGGCAATGCAAAAGCATAAAGGGGTTTACTGCTAGCTTGAGCTAGGGCTCCCCCGGCACCAACGCAGTGGCGATAGGAAGGGAGCCCCGAGTCTTGGGCTGCACTGCTTTTATAGGGAATTTAATCAGGTAAAAGGGTACAAGAGCGGATGTTCAAGCAGGAGGACAACTTATTGGCCACTTTAGGGGGTGTTGAAGTTGACAGATAACTGGTTGGTCACTTCCATCCGTAGGATTTGTGTGTAGATTCTTGATTGGTTTTTACTTCCAAGGTAAATCACAAGCTCCTGAACATAAAGTCAGAAGGTTTAGCCTAGTGACCGATTGGCTCGTGTACAGTGGGGCCAGGTTAGGTAATCTGAGGGTTGATTGGCTATGGGTAGTGGGCCTAGGTTGGGTAACGTCCAAAGTTCTTTTGCCCGGGACCTTGCAGGATGGAATTCTTTTACAAGATGGAGTAGCTCAGGCTCTTCATCCTAGGATGAGTGGGTCTCTGCTAGGGGGTAGTCTCCTGGAATCATGACCCAGGTTTACAAGAATTCAAAACCTAGGCCTAGTGCAACCTGTTGAGCCTGCCGTGGCTCCGGTCTGGTTCCCCAACATAAGCAACTTGCTCAAGTTTTTCAGTTGATATAAGGAGTTTTTAATAAGTGACTCCTCTTGGATTCTATGTGTGGTTTTCATTTCTCCAAAGTTCTCAGGTTCATATGCATTGTGTCTGAACAAAAACAGAGATTTGGGGTTAGAAAGATCTAGGATTCGAAGCCCTGCTCTGGCACTTCATAGATGTGGCATATGGGTAAATGTCTCAAACTTTCTTGAGCATTCTATAATCAGGATATGCTTTGGAGAATGCATTGACTGGTCTTTAGTCCTACCTAGAAACTGTAATTCTGAGAAGTCTGTTTCTATCACTTACGATGAAGAAGCTCCAGTGGTCTTCTCCCAGGACTCTGATAGAAAAGAGCCCATTACTGACAAAAGGCCGACAGATCTGATACATGATGGCTACTGCAGTGCCAGCTTTGGCCAGCTGAGGTTTGTTGGCACAGCAACGAGCTCTTATGACACACCTAACCAGCTCGCTTCATTTTCATGAGCCACCAGCTAAGTCACCCTGAGATATCTGGAGAGTGTCAGTTACGCCTCACCTTTATCTGTGGTCACCTCTAGGTCTGGTTCCCCAACATAAGCAACTTGCTCAAGTTTTTCAGTTGATATAAGGAGTTTTTAATAAGTGACTCCTCTTGGATTCTATGTGTGGTTTTCATTTCTCCAAAGTTCTCAGGTTCATATGCATTGTGTCTGAACAAAAACAGAGATTTGGGGTTAGAAAGATCTAGGATTCGAAGCCCTGCTCTGGCACTTCATAGATGTGGCATATGGGTAAATGTCTCAAACTTTCTTGAGCATTCTATAATCAGGATATGCTTTGGAGAATGCATTGACTGGTCTTTAGTCCTACCTAGAAACTGTAATTCTGAGAAGTCTGTTTCTATCACTTACGATGAAGAAGCTCCAGTGGTCTTCTCCCAGGACTCTGATAGAAAAGAGCCCATTACTGACAAAAGGCCGACAGATCTGATACATGATGGCTACTGCAGTGCCAGCTTTGGCCAGCTGAGGTTTGTTGGCACAGCAACGAGCTCTTATGACACACCTAACCAGCTCGCTTCATTTTCATGAGCCACCAGCTAAGTCACCCTGAGATATCTGGAGAGTGTCAGTTACGCCTCACCTTTATCTGTGGTCACCTCTGTGTCATCAGAACACACCCTTGACTTGAGTAGGGTGTGGAATAAGCTGGAGGTAGTGACCAGGACCAGGGAGGCTGTCTATCGAAGGATGATGGGTCCAGACACAGAAGAGACAGGCCTTGAGTCATAGAAACAAAGAAGAGCAATGTGGCAAATTATAATTTAAAGCTAACTTATAGTATGATATAGTATAGTATAGTATAGTACAGTACAGTATAGTATAGTATAGTATAGTATAGTATAGTATAGTATAGTAGGGGTAGGAAGTCTGGCATACCCTTAGTGCACATGCATGCTGTGTCACCTCTGACTCTTTGTGACCCCGTGGACTGTAGCCCACCAGGTGTTTCTGTCCATGGGATTTCCCAGGCAAGAACACTGGAGTGAGTTGCCCTTTCCTACTCCAGGGGATTTTCCTGATGCTGGCACTGAACCCTCATCTCTTGCATTGGTAGGCAGATTCTTTATCACTGAGCCATCTGGATAGCCCTCGCCTAGCCCTAGAGCAAGTCTCTTTTCAGCAGCTCTCAATTTCATTACCTTGAATAAATGAAAATTATTTGCTTCACCAGTGGCTGTTATAAAAGTGGGTAGGATATTTGCCTCTAATCATTAAAGTTTCATTTAAAGCTTTCTACTCTAGGCAGATCATAGCCTGCTTATGAACAGAGGCAGAATTACCTGCCAAGGCATGAACTAGATTGGCACTAAGGGTTTAGTTTCAGTTTCCTCATCTCTAAAATGGTAATAAAATCTCAGTGTTTACAGTAAATATTGAAAAGACACTGGTAATGGAAGAGAATCTGAAGCTGTACACCTGAAACCAACACAACATAGCAAATCAACTGTAATTCAATTTTTTTAAAAAAATGGTTGTGGAAAACTATATTGTAAACTACAAAGGAATCGTATGTGTTGCTGTTTTTCTTTCTTTTTTTTTTTCTTTCCTTGTCTTCTATCGTAACATCTAGAGACTAGGACATGCACAGCAGATGATACAAAGGCAATGGGTCTAACTTTCAGAAACACAAAGAGGAAGCCTGATCAGGCAGGTGATATAGCTAATTAGAATCAGCGTTGGGTAACTGAAACAAGTCTCAACAGGTGGGTCTGGTGTTGAAGCATCAGTTAGCTTCCCTAAAACAGAAGATGTAGGGCTGGGCTGGCAACCGGGTCACAGGAATGAGGCCCCCAGTTTCTGTCACGTCATCACACTACAGCAGTCTAGTAATTAAGAGAAATCAGTGTGGTGCATTCTCATAGTTCATCTGCTTTGTTCATTTTGCAACATTTAGTAAGCTTCCAGTGTGTGTCAGGCCATGCGCTAGGGATTTACAATACAGGGCTAAGCAATATCCTTTTCTTTCCTTTGTAGAACTAACATAGAAAATGTTAATAAGACAGACATTAAAAAAATAGGAAATAATACAAATGTGAGATAAGTGTTTATTGAGGGGATATGTTGTTGCTCAGAATTTCTTTCCTGTAACTGTTATCATTGCATTAAGTTTGGATGGCTCTGGCCTACCTGCTACTTCCAGAGTTCATCCATGAAGAGGAAAACTGGATTATATTTGGTTTATGCATCTATCTATTCTTTTCTCCTGAATCTATTGAGATTCCTCTAAGACTATAAGTTGCTACAGCCACTTGCCTTCTTTCCTTCCACACAGAGAGAGTCTGTCTGATTAAAGGAGCAAATACAGAGAGGGAGAAAGAAAAACCTTATATTATAATTGGAGCTCCTGGATCAAGCCATGCCCGAGCCAAAGGAATCCCGGAACCTTTCTCCTAAAAAAGTTGGGACTGGGTTTCCATCTTTTATAAGGAAATGAGATGAGACAGAGTAGTCATAGTGAAAATGCAAACTTCTGTGGGAGCACAGAGAATCTGGGGGTCGGAGAAGGTGCCAGAAACAGAAAGCTTAGGAAGAGGGCTAATTTCCCAAGAGAAGAAATGAGAGAATGGTGAAGACCCAGATCTGAGGCAGGCATGGAGAGTGTAAAGACCTTACAACCTGTCACTGTGGCTAGAAAAAATTGCATACATTGTTTGCACTGTGTTCATGTGCGTGTGTGTCTACTGGAGGGGAGGGGTCTGGGGAGAGAAAGATGAAGCCAAGGATGATTCACGGGGATTGGCCTCCTCCCCTGTTACTTATGGCCTGCAACATGTCACAGTTTCTTTCATCTGTGAATCAGAAATACTCATACCTAATTCACAGGGATGATGTGAGGTTTAAATAAGATTACTAAGGAAATGCCATGTGAAAGCATGTGTTCACTTGCTATCTGATATCATTATCAGTTGCTACATCATGTCTGACTCTGTGACCCCATGAACTACAGCACACCAGGCTTCCCTGTCCTTAGCTATCTCTCTTGAGTTTTCTCAAACTCATGACCATTGAGTCGGTGATGCCATTCAACCATCTCATCTTATGTTGCCCTCTTCTTCTCCTGCCCTCAGTCTTTCCTAGCATCAGGATCTTTTCCAGTGAATAGACTTTTCATACCAGGTGGCCAAACTATTGCAGCTTCAGCATCAGTCCTTCCCACAAATATTCAGGGTTGATTTCCTTTAGGATTGACTGGTTTGATCTCCTTGTTGCCCAAGGGACTCTTCAAGAGTCTTCTCGAAAGCAACAATTTTTCAGCACTCAGCCTTCTTTATGGTCCAACTCTCATAGCCACATAGGACTACTGGGAAAAAGGTCAAACAGTGAATGTAAACCCCCTCCAAAGCTTCCATCTGCATTTACTGCCAAATTATCTAGAAATGGGAAGAAGATGCCCTTGACTGTGGGCCCCAGCTCTGTGAGCTGACTCCTCTCAGTGGGAGAGACACTGGGCAGGATGTCAAGTGTCCTGAGATAAACAGCATCTGAGCTGAAAGCACATGACTTAGGCCATACAGCAGGAAACCTGGGCTCCAGACCAACAGCCTCGCATCAGCAGAAGAGGTGTGTTAGTCACTCAGTTTCATGAGGAAAACAGATAGAGCTTATAATGCCAGACAGGCCACAGAAGGCTCCAAAGGGCTTTCCTGTATCAACAACACCAGGTGGAAGAAGAAACACAGCATACCATTCCCATCTACTTTAACCACATGGAGTTACATCCTTCTGGAGTAAAACAGTCTATCCTCTATTAGATAATGCTGATTAAAGTTCAAAGTACCATCCTGTCATACTGTATCAAATAATACAGGTTAATATTACCACTATGTTATTGACAATTAGATGAAAGAATACCTTTGCAACATGCAAATATAAGGGCTCAGTGCCAAAAATACATTAGTTCAACTAGTATCTACTGACTGTCTAACATAAGCTAGGTCCATTTTGAGGCACTGGCAAAATGGTGATTCTTGTTGTTCAGTTGCAAAGTCATGTCTGACTCTCTGAGACCTCCATGGTGTAAAATAGTTGTACGTACAATTATATAAGATTCCATGTAAATGGAAAGAATAAATAATCCCACAAAAACAATGTTCCTATTCTTACAGGTCTTATCTCCTCCTAGAAGACACAGACAACAAAAAGCAAATAAAAAAAATATAATTCCTGATGGACAGAAGTGCTCTGGGGAAAAATTAACCAGAGTGACAGGAGGTCACATTGGTGAAAATTGTTTTTGAAATGACTGTCAAAGGAGATCTCTGAGGACATGGAATCTTTGAAGGAGACAAGGGCACAGGCTCCACGGAGGTCAGCATGATTAGAATTCAAGGACCATGAGAAAATGCAAAAGTCCTGGAGGCTGGGATAAGTCTTGACAGACTTGAGGGACTTGAATGTTAGCAGAAGAAGTGATAAAATGTCCAAATTGGTACATATTTTGAGTTTGGAATTGATGCTGAGTAGATCCCTATGAGACTCCTGGGGTACAGAGGCCTTACAGTCCCCCACTTCTTGTAGACAAGGCTGCAGCCTGCATGATATTCCCTGAGTTTCAAAGGACAGATTCAAAAAAAAAAAAAAAAAGCTAATAAGGGAGGAGCAGCCACAAAGCCACCTGAGGCAAGATAACAGGGACTGGAGAAGGTGATCAAGATTAGGAGACCCTCAGTTCAGTTCAGTTGCTCAGTGGTGTCCAGCTCTTTGCTATCCCATGGACTGCAGCACACCAGGTTTCCCTGCCCATCACCAACTCCCAGAGCTTGCTCAAACTCATATCCATTGAGTCAATGATGCCATCCAACCATCTCATCCCCTTCTCCCACCTTCAATCTTTCCCAGCATCAGGGTCTTTTCAATGAGTCAGTTCTTCTCATCAGGTGACCAGAGTACTGGAGTTTCAGCTTCATCATCAGTCCTTCCAAAGAGTATTCATAACTAACTTCCTTTAGGATTGACTGAGAGTCCAACTCTCACATCCATACACAACTACTGGAAAAACATAGCATTAACTAGATGGACCTTTTTTGGTAAAGTAATGTCTTTGCCTGTTAATGTGCTATCTAGGTTGGTCATAGCTTTTCTTCCAAGGAGCAAGCATCTTTTAGTTTCATGGCTGTAGTCACCATCTGTAGTGATTTTGGAGCCCAGGAAAATAGTCTCTCACTGTTTCCATTGTTTCCTCATCTATTTGCCATGAAGTGATGGGACTGTATGCCATGATGTTAGTTTTCTGAATGTTGAGTTTTAAGCCAACTTTTTCACTCTCCTCAACTGAATCCATGTCTCTTACATCTCCCACACTGGCAAGCGTTTTCTTTACCAACTGAGCCACCAGGGAAGCCTGACTATGTAACTTCTCCCTGTTCACCAAGGAGGCTTCTCTGCTGGCTCAGGTGGTAAAGAAACTAGAAACTACTTGGAATGCAGAAGGCCTGGGTTTGATCCCTGGGTCAGGAAAGATCCCCCGGAGAAGGGAATGGCAACCCACTCCAGTATTCTTGCCTGGAGAATCCCATGGACAGAAGAGCCTGGCAAAATATACCCCATAGGGCTGCAAGGGATTGTACACGACTGAGTAGTCTTCACTATTCATTATTCACCAAGGAGTGAGGCACAGTTCTTGAGGTACTAGCCTATTGTGTTCCTTTTCTGCCTGGCAAAGAAATCAAGCCATCTTTCCTTCCTCCATAGCTCTGCTCCTTTATTTCTTTTCTGTATTGGTGCACAGAAAGCCAAGATTTTGGCAGCAGAACCAACAAAAATTGCAAATAGATTGGTAATAACATATGAGGAAAAGAGAAGAGAAATTGAGTAAATGATGTTATTTACCAAGATGAGGATGATGAGAGGAGGAAAATTTGTGATATATAAACTTCCCTGGTGGCTCCGATGGTAAAGCGTCTGTCTACAATGCGGGAGACCTAGGTTTGATCCCTGGGTTGGGAAGATCCCCTGGAGAAGGAAATGGCAATCCACTCCAGTACTATTGCCTGGGAAATCCCATGGACAGAGCAACCTGGTAGGCTCTAGTCCATGGAGTCACAAAGAGTTGGACACGACTGAGCGACTTCACTTACTTATTTACTTACTTAAGAGTCCATAGTCTTATTTTGAACCTGTATTTATGCCATACAGGGTTAGGGTGACACGATACTAGAGGTCAAGGTGAGATGTTGAACCTGAGTGTCAAGGAAGGGATCAGCATTTAGGGGTTTCCCAGGTGAAAGTGTTAGTTGCTCAATTGCTCTTTGTGACACCACGATATGTAGCCTGCCAGACTGCTCTTTCCATGGAATTCTCCAGGCAAGAATACTGGAGTGGATTGCCCTTCCCTTCTCAAGGGGATCTTCCCAACCTAGGGCTCGAATCTGGATCTCCTGCATTCTAGGCAGATTCTTTACCTTCTGAGCCACTAAGGAAGCATGAATCGGCCTTCCAGTAAAGGAGACTCAAGTGATGCAGGTTCAGTCCCTGGGTCAGAAAGATCCCCTGGGGTAAAAAATGACAACCCATTCCAGTATTCTTCCCTGGCAAATCCCACAGACAGAGGAGCCTGGTGGGCTACAGCCCATGGGGTTGCAAAGAGCTAGACAGGACTGAGCACACAAGCTCCCCAGGTCTGTAAAGGCTTAGATAAGATCTCCCAGGCAGAAAATCTAGATAAAAGTGAGCTGGCTAAGCAAAGGAGACAGAAAAATGGCCACTGAAGGAGGAGGAGAAATAAGAGAAGGTGGGATTCTGATGGCCAAGTGAAGAATATTTTAAAGAGAGATTGGCTAAGTGTGCCCTATGCTACTGAGAAGCTGAATACGAAGAGAACTAGAGAACTGACCTTTGCATCACTGGCAGAAAGGAAATTGTTAATGACCTTTACAAGAGTAGTTTCAGACAATAGTGGTGGTGAGATAAGAAGGGATCAGAAGTGAGAGAATGAACTCAGCAAATAAATGTGCTGAAGACTTTTGCTACATGACAAGCAGAAAAATAGGGCAGTGCTGCAGGAAATGGAGGAACTAGTGAGAGGCGAAGATTATTTAGGGACTACGTGGCTTTTTGAGAGGAGAGATAGAGAATGTATTAATAATTCAGTATAGAAGAATAAAGCATGATGGAGACAATTTCAACAGGGAAAATAAAAACCCATGAAAAAAAAAAGTAAACAAGTTACAAAGTAAACAAGAATGAACTATAAGTTGACACTTGCCAAGGGCATTTGCTTTCCATCTCTGTGGAGACTGAATCCTGTGGTGCTGTAGCTGTCGACTATCAACACGCCCTGAGGGAAATTCAGCATGGAGAATGAGGAGCTTAGTGCTCCAGAACAACTAGCGAACAGATTTTAGATATGCTCAAGAACTGACTTCATGACCCCAATCCTTGCATCTTCTCATATCTTGGAAAGCACTTAATCCTTTCGTGGTGACATCAGCATCTTTTGACTAGTACAAAAATCTTTGTAAGATAAGGGAACTCCCCATTTTCAAAATCATATATATTGACCTTTCCCCAACACTTATTGGGTGCAGTTTGCTGAGAGATATCTGAGGTGCTTTCTCCTGGGCTGCAGTCCTGATTTTGCCCCAAATGACAATGAAAAAGCTGACTTAAAATTCAACATTAGAAACATTAAGGTCACAGCATTTGGTCCCATCACTTCATGGTAAATAGATGGGGAAACAAGGAAAACAGTGACAGACTTTATTTTCCTGAGCTCCAAAATCCCTGCAATTGGTGGCTGCAGCCATGAAATTAAATGCCGCCTTCTCCTTGGAAGAAAAGCTACAGCCAGTTTCAGTTCAGTTGAGTTAAGTTATTCACTCCTGCACCACTCTCTGCAACCCCATGGACTGCAGCACGCCAGGCTCCCCTGTTCATCACCAACTCCTGGAGCTTGCTCAAACTCATGTCCATCAAGTCAGTGATACCATCCAACCATCTCGTCCTCAATTGTCCCCTTCTCCTCCCATCTTCAAGCTTTCCTAGCATCAGAGTCTTTTCAAATGAGTCAGTTCTTTGCATCATGTGGCCAAATATTGGAGCTTACGCTTTATCATTAGATGTTACAATAAATATTCAGGACTGATTTCCTTTAGGATTGCCTAGTTTGATCTCCTTGAAGTCCAAGCCCACAGAGCAAGAGCATCAATGCTTCTGCACTCAGCTTCCTTTGCAGTCCAACTCTCTCATCCATACATGACTACTGAAAAAACCGTAGCCTTGACTAGATGGACATTTGCTGGCAAAGTAATACCTCTGCTTTTCAGTATACTGTCTAGGTTGGTCATAACTTTTCTTCCAAGGAGCAAGCATCTTTGAATTTCATGGCTGCAGACAACATCTGAAGTGATTTTGTAGCCAAAGAAAATAAAGTCTGTCACTATTTCCATTGTTTCCTCATCTATTTGCCATGAAGTGTTGGGACCAGATGCCATGATTCAGTTTGCTGAATGCTGAGTTTTAAGCCAGCTTTTTCACTCTCTTCTTTCACTTTTATCAAGAGGCTCTTCAGTTTCTTTGCTTTCTGTCATAAGAGTGGTGTTATCTGCATACCTGAGAATCTGCATATTCTCCCAGCAATCTTGATTCCAGCTTGTGCTTCATCCATCCCAGCATTTAGCATGATGTACTCTGCATACAAGTTAAATAAGCAGAGTGACAAAATACAGCCTTGATGTTCATCTCCCCTGTTTTGAAACCAGTCTGTTGTTCCATGTCCGGTTCTAATTGAGGCTTTCTGACCTGCATACAGATTTCTCAGGAGGCAAGTCAGGTGGTCTGGTATTCCGATCTCTTGAAGAATTTGACATAGTTTGCTGTGATCCACAGTCAAAAGCTCTGGTGTAGTCAATAAAGCAGAAGTAGATGTTTTTCTGGAACTCTCTTGCTTTTTAAATGATCCAGTAGATGTTGGCATCTTGATTTCTGGTTCCTCTGCCTTTTCTAAATCCAGCTTGGACATCTGGCAGTTCTTGGTTCAAGTACTGTTGAAGCCACTCTTGGAGAATTTTGAGCATTTCTTTGCTAGTGTGTGAGATGAGTACAATTGTGTAGTACTTTGAACATTCTTTGGCATTTCCTTTCTTTGGGATTGGAATGAAAACTGACATTTTCCAGTCCTGTGGCCACTGCTGAGTTTTCCAAATTTGCTGGCCTATTGAGTGTAGCACTTTCACGGCATTGTCTTTTAGGATTTGAAATAGCTCAGCTAGAATTCCATCACCTCCATTAGCTTTGCTCATAGTGATGTTTCCTAAGTCCCACTTCACTTCACATTCTGGGATGTCTAGCTCTAGGTAAGTGATCACACCATCGTGGTTATGTGGGTCATGAAGATCTTTTTTGTATAATTCTTCTCTGTATTCTTGCCACCTCTTCTTAATATCTTCTGTTTCTGTTAGGTCCATAACATTTCTGTCCTTTATTGTGCCCATCTTTGCATCTTGGTATCTTTAATTTTCTTGAAGAGATCTCTAGTCTTTCCCATTCTATTGTTTTCTGCTATATCTTTGCATCGATCACTGAGGAAAGCTTTGTGATTTCTCTTTGCTATTCTTTAGAGCTCTGCATTCATATGGGTATATCTTGCCTTTTGTCTTTTGACTTTATTGCCTCTTCTTTTCTCAGCTATTTGTAAGGCCTCTTCAGACAATCATTTTGCCTTTTTGAATTTCTTTTTACTTTGGATGATCTTGATCACTGTCTTCTGTACAATATCATGAACCTCCATCCATAGATCTTCAGGCACTAACAGATCTCATCCCTTGAACTGGTTTGTCACTTCCAGTGTATAATCATAAGGGTTTTGATTTAGGTCATACCTGAATGGTCTAGTGGTTTTCCCTATTTTCTTTAAGCCTGAATTTTCCAATAAGGAGTTCATGATCTGAGCCACAGTCAGCTCCCAGTCTTGTTTTTTGCTGGCTATAAAGATCTTTTCCACATTTGGCTGCAAAGAATATAATCAATCTGATTTCAGTATTGACCATCTTGTGATTTCCATGTGTAGAATCATCTCTTTTATTGTTGTAAGAGGGTGTTTGCTATGAAGAATTTGTTCTTTTGGCAAAATTTAGACAGCATATTAAAAAGCAGAGACATTACTTTGTCTAAAAAGTCTATAAAGTCAAAGATATGGCTTTTCCAGTAGTCATGTAAGGATGTGAGAGTTGGAACATAAAGAAGGCTGCTGCTGCTGCTGCTACTGCTAAGTTGCTTCAGTCTTGTCCAACTCTGTGCAACCCCACAGACGGCAGCCCATTGGGCTCCACCATCCCTGGGATTCTCCAGGCAAGAACACTGGAGTGGGTTGCCATTTCCTTCTCCATTGCATGGAAGTGAAAAGTGATAGTGACGTCGCTCAGTCGTGTCTGACTCAGCGACCTCATAGACTGCTGCCTACCAGGCTCCTCCGTCCATGAGTGCCAAAGAATTGATGCTTTTTTACTCTGGTGTTGGAGAAGATTCTTGAGAGTCCCTTGGGCTGCAAGATAAAACCAAAGAATCCTAAAGGAAATCTATCCTGAATATTCATTGGAAGGACTGATGCTGAAGCTGAGGCTCCAATACTTTGGTCACCCGATGTGAAGAGCTGACTCATTAGAAAAGACCTTGATGCTGAGAAAGATTGAAGGCAGGAGGAGAAGGGGACAACAGAGGATGAGATGGTTGGATGGCATCATCTACTCAGTGGACATGAGTTTGGGCAAGCTCCAGGAGATGGTAAAGTCCAGGGGAGCCTGGTGTGCTAAAGTCAATGGGACCACAAAGAGTTGTACATGCCTGGGCTATTGAACAATAACACAGCTCTCACACTGTGCATCTCTTTTAGTTACTGTGTACAAGCCATAGGCCTGATCTCTGATAGGACCAGGGTTGGCTCAGGCCAGGATGAAAATGTGGGTGACTTTATTTGAATTGAATCTTACTCCCATGGCTACATATGCATGGGCACCATACTCTGTCATTTTCTGCTCATTGTCTAGGTATAAGTAGAACCTCTTGAATTTTTGTCTCTTTCTATCCATAAAACTCACAAGATAGAGGTAGAATTAGAAACTGTCCTATAACCAAGAATTAGTACTTAGAAACTCTTGACCTTGCATTGCTCTAATAAAGAGTTTTTCGTAAGTTCTTTTTCTGCACCAGATATCCTTTATCTTGGTAAGCTTCATGTTTGGCTTTTATACTCATTAAAAATAATAATAATAATGATGAAAGTTTGTCAATCCTGCCTCCCATTTGGAGTCTATCTATCAAAGGTCTGATGAGAATTACCATGAAATGACTATCTGGAAATAAATGAGGTATTCTACAGTCCCCTGAGTAAAGAGAGGAACAAGAAGAGAAGCATAAGAAACTAGTTTTTATAAGTCCTCTCCCTTGAAACCCAGGTCTCGCAAAGTTAACTTGGTTAATAACTGAATATATTTTTATGCAAAGAATTCATGTCATAAAGGAAAGACCACTCTTGATACTGGTTCCACTTCTATGGCCTGTATATAAAAGATTTAACTTCATAAGCACCCATCACTCTATGGGAAAAAGACCACTAACCATCATCCATCAGGAGGAGACTGTGATAGGCTAAAATTGTCCAGATGTCTGGGCTCATAGTAACTGCTCAATTAAGGTTTCTTTTTGTAAGTTAATTAAATGTGTTGACCCATTACTAAATGGGAAATTAAACTGCACCCCAGCAGGTGTTCATTAAATTTCAGGCAATTGTACAGTACAAAAATCACAAAATTATCCCTAGTCTCCATGGCATATATATATACACACTGTTGCCATATAAATTAAATCTTATATATAGTTAACCTTTGAACAACACAGGTTTGAACTACACAGGTCCACAAATACACATATATCTTTTTAATACATACTGCATTACAGTACTTCATGATCATCAGTTGATTGAATCCATGGAGATGGATTGACAGATACGAACCATGCATTTGGATCTAGAGGGCTGACCCAAAGTTATTCATCAGTTCAGTTTTTGACTGTGCTTCAGACTGTTGGCATCCTTATCCCCTTCCTTCTTTAAGGGTCAACTGTACACACATGCCAAAGGGCTAGTGTAATTAGTGTCATCACCAGTAACATTTAGCAGGATGGCAGATGGTTGAGAGATAAAACATTAAAATATAAACTTCATGAAGGCAAGGGCTCTTTTTTGTCTTGTTCGGTGCTATAGTACCAGCATTAAAACAGTGCTTAGCATAGAAAAGTTACTCGATACATATTTTTTTAGCTTCTTTTTTTAAATATAAATTTATTTTAATTGGAGGTTGATGTATGGCAAAACCAATACAATACTGTATTTAACTCGATACATATTTTTAAGTTACTTATTGATTAAACATAAGAATGTGTTTTGCAGGGTTGGGTAAAGAATGAACAAAAGTCTGAATGAAAGGTCATTAAAGGATGATAAGGCAAAAGTGGCCACATCACAGTTTGGCCTGAGTGATCTCAGTTAACCATCTAAAAGCTGAGGGCTGAAGAATTTATGTTTTCAAACTGTGGTGCTGGAGAATACACTTACAATCCCTTAGGTTGCAAGGAAATCAAACCAGTCAGTTCTAAAGGAAGTAAATCCTGAATGTTTATTGGAAGGACTGATGCTGAAGCTGGAACTCCAGTATTTTGACCACCTGATGCAAAAAAACTAACTCATTAGAAGAGACCCTGATGCTGGGAAAGATTGAAGGCAGAAGGAGGAGGGGATGACAGAGGATGAGATGGTTGGAAGGTGTCACTGACTCAATGGACATGAGTTTGAGCAAGTTCCAGGCATTAATGATGGACAGGGAAGCCTGGTGTGCTGCAGTCTGTGGGGTTGCAAAGAGTCAGACACAACTGAGCAACTGAACTGACTTGAACTGAGAAAAATGAACACAGGCAAAAATAAGTTTCACAGAATGAAACTGATGATCAAGCTGTGTGATCCTGGAGCTCAAGTCCATACAAATGCATTTAAGTGAGGTCTGGTTTTCCCTCTTTTGTCCCTGTGTCCAGAATAATAGAGTTGGCCTGGAAGGAGGGTAAATTTATTAAGATTATTTAACCTCTATTCTCATTTTATATCCTGGCGGTGGCTCAATTGATAAGAGCCCACCTGCGAGACAGGAGACCTGGGTTTGGTCCCTGAGTTTGGAAGATTCCCTGAAGATGAGAATGGCTACCCACTCCAGTATTCTTGTCTGAAGAATTCCATGAGGATGGGAGCCTTGTGGGCTACACAATCCATGGGGTTGCAAAGAGCTGGACAGGACTAAGAGGCTAACACTTTCACTTTCAGCAGCCTAGGAGAAAAACAACAGACTTCCCCCACCAACCCCAGGAGAGATATAATTGAAGAATAGACCACTTTCAACAAGTGTTATTGCTGTTTGTTCAGTCTCTAGGTCGTGTCCAACTCTTTGTAACCCCATGAACTTAACACACCTGCCCTCAATCTTTCCCAGCATCAGGGTCTTTTCCAATGGGTCAACTCTTCACATCAGGTGGCCAAAGTATTGGACCTTCAGCATCAGTCAGTGTTTCTATTGAATATTTAAGGTTGGTTTTCTTTAGATTGACTGGTTTGATCTCCTTGCAGTCCAAGGGACTCTCAAGAATCTTCTCCAGCACCACAATTCAAAAGCATCGATTTTTTGGTGTGGATAGTTGGTTGCACAGAATTCATTGCAAACCTTGAGAATTCTTGCTGCACATATTCACTGTGTTATATATTGTGATGAAGCAATGAACAAAACAGAGTCCCTGCCTTTTGGAAGCACATAAGCCAGAATGAAGGAAAGGTATGTTAGGGAGGAGTTTCTGGAAAAGGTGACATCTCAGCTGAAACCTATGAAAAGACTAGGATGCTATCCAAGTTAAGAAAGGTGAGGGAGTGAGTCATGCAGAGAAAGCCTAGCACAGAAGTTACAAGATGAGAGTATCTTAGCACATGCCCTCAAGACGTTCAGAATCTGAATTAAGAGTCAGGAAGTCCAGCTATGAAGCCCAGCTTTGAGAAAGATACTAAGTCACTTCATTCTTTCTTTTATTCATTTATATACTCTCTCCAAGATTGAAATACAGGTGAGCAACCTTAATTTTTGGGTGTCCCTGATGTATTAAAAATGAGACAAATTCTCAAAATATTTCCATTTAATACTGACCTATCTTACAAAAGAAAGCACTGTTATAATAATTAACACTGAGTTTATAAAAATGATGCATTAGGAATAGACAGAAAATGGAACATAACTTTAATTTCTATGGGAAATTTATTGCCCCCAATTCTCTAAGTTTTTATGTTGCTGCTGCCACTGCTGCTAAGTCACTTCAGTCGTGTTCAACTCTGTGTGACCCCATAGATGGCAGCCCACCAGGCTCCCCTGTCCCTGGGATTCTCTAGGCAAGAACACTGGAGTGGGTTGCCATTTCCTTCTCCAATGCATGAAAGTGAAAAGTGAAAGTGAAGTTGCTCAGTCGTGTCCAACCCTCAGCGACCCCATGGACTGCAGCCTACCAGGCTCCTCCATCCATGGGATTTTCCAGGCAAGAGTACTGGGGTGGGATGCCATCACCTTCTCCAAGTTTTTATGTTACTCCGTGTGTAATTTCACTTGGAGACAATAATAAAAATATAAATTTGAAGATCTTGGTTATTTTAAGACTCAGGCCTAAAGTGGTAATTATAATATTCCATCTATTTACTAATTTAATGAATATTTAAGGAAGGTTGGGAACATTCTAAATGTTGATCACAGAGACACTATTGACAAAACAAGTAGACTGTTTTTCATAGTTCTCAGAGACCCTTGGGGAAGGTAAATATTAAAAAAATATTTTTAAAATGTATTATACCATATTAGGGCTTCCCTGGTGGCTCAGAGGTTAAAGCATCTGCCTGGAATGTGGGAGACCCAGGTTCGATCCCTGGGTCGGGAAAATACCCTGGAGAAGGAAATGGCAAACCACTCCAGTAATCTTGCCTGGAGAATGCCATGGAGGGAGGAGCCTGGTAGGCTACAGTCCATGAGGTCACAAAGAGTCGAACACGACTGAGCGGCTTCACTTCACATACCATATTAAGTGTTTTGAAGAAAAGGCAATCTCTCTCTAGGTTCCATTCTACATTTATAAAAAGGGGATGAGAAAAATATATCTTTTAGTGGACCCTGACATTGAAAGTCCTACCAGCCACTCAGTTTATAGAGAAGTACCTGCTCAGAACAAGTTAAATGAAACACATAGGTAATGATCATCAATGAACGTGAAGTCACTCAGTCATGTCTGACTCTTTGGGATCCCATGGACTACAGTCTACCAGGCTCCTCCATCCATGGAATTTTCCAAGCAAGAGTACTGGAGTGTGTTGTCATTTCCTTCTCCAGGGGATCTTCCTGACCCAGCAATTAAACCTAGGTCTCCTGCATTACAAGCAGACACTTTACCATCTGAGCCACCAGGGAAAGGATCAGCTTCAGCTAGATTCCTCAGGAAACACACAAGGCAAAGCTAGAAGCATCCATCAAGTCCTAGGACTATGAAATCAGAGTTGGAAAAGATTGTTGTTTTTTAGTCACTAAGTCATGTCCAACTCTTTGCGATTGGATTGCAGCACACGAGACTTCCCTATCCTTTAGTATCTCCTGGAGTTTGCTCAGACTCATGTCCATTGAGTTGATGATGCCATCCAACCACTGTATCCTCTGTTGCCCCCTTTTTCTCCTGCCCTCAATCTTCTCTGCATCAGAGTCTTTTCCAATGAGTCACTTCAGATTAGAGAAACAGAAGAAAAATGATAGAAACTTCCTCAATGGGCATCATCTTTAGAAAATTTTAAAAGCCAGAGTTACACTGGGGTGCACATACTTGCATCCCAGATCCTCAAAGATGATAGCTCTTTGAGCTATAGGGTTAATTGCCCTACCCAGTGGCATGAGTGAGCCAGCTGTGCTGGAATTTTGGGAATGGCATTTTATGAAGTCCAACAGACTCACTGGCTTTCTTGAAATACAGGTTAGCTGAGTCAGAAGGGTCATTTCTCCAGACTGAGCAATGCTATATCATGCTTAAATGTTTCTCATCCAAGAAGATGAACAGAAACGAGAGAAGACTCAGCCTTGACCTTTACAAGACATGAATTTGACTCCTAAGGAGATGGAAGGATTTGCTCCATGAGTAATGTCAGCAGTAAACAAAAACTGGGAAGGGGGTTGCACTCACGGAAAAGGTTTGAAGAGGAAGACACTTGTTTCCAAGAACAGATGACAAAGTTTATGACCTCAGAGAAGGCAAACCCCCATGTCATGGGTCTCTCTTACTGAGCAGAGGGTTTGTACGAAATGTACTCTTGCCTGGGGAGGGTCAGGGAATCCTGTGTTTCTTTCCCTCCTTGACCTCTCTGAACCAGATTCTAGCTTTTCAGTTTCTCAGAGCTGGATCCCTGGGAGTTCCCTCCCAACGAATGTGAAGCATCTCTCCACATGACTATTCCTGACACTGAGTTAAAGGACAACCATTTATATTTTTCAGAAAACAAAGATTACTTGATGGTAGTCAAAAACCTATATGTGAGACAACAGAAGAAACAGAGTTATGTAAAGAACAGACTTTTGGACTCGGTAAGAGAAGGCGAGGGTGGGATGATTTGAGAGAATAGCATTAAAACACGTGTATTATCATGTGTGAAACAGATCGCCAGTCCAGGTTCCATGCATGAGACAGGGCACTCAGGGCTGGTGCACTGGGATGACCCTGAGGGATGGGATGGGGAAGGATGTGGGAGGGGTTTCTGGAGGGAGGACACATGTACACTCATGGCTGATTCATGTGAATATATGGTGAAAACCTCTGTAATATTGTAAAGTAATTAGCCTCCAATTAAAATAAGTAAATAAATTAAAAAAAAAACTGTATATGTGGCATGTCCTTAGTAAAGACATCATACTGAATCTTAGAAGAAGTTTTGTTCATTATGATTCTAAGAATATTTTCATTTCTTCCATTAAGTTTCACTTTTTTCTTCATCCGTTCCCAACAATAGTGGTTAGATATTCAGCCAAACAGATTTTGACTGTATGCCATCTATTTCTTATGTCTTCTATTTCCACTATCCAAGTTTACAACAAAAAATTAGAAAAATTTTTTATTAGAAATATTGTAAGTTTTCCTTTTAAAAAAAACATAATCCCATCATTATCATTTTCTACAGGTCATGGGTTATGATCAGTTGCTTGCCCTGGACTACATCTTTTTTTTTTTTTTTAAATAAACATGTGTATGTGCTCAAGTGCTCACTTGTGTCTGACTTTTTGTGACCCTATGGACAATTGCCCATCGGCCTCCTCTGTCCATGGGATGTTACAGCTGAAAATACTGGAGGGGGTTGTTATTCCCTCTTCAGGGAGTTTTCCTGACTCAGGGATCAAATCCAAGTCTCTTGTCTTTTGCATTGCAGGTAGATTTCTTTACCACTAGTGCCACCTGGGAAGCTGCACTTACTAAAATATGAAACTTTTATTGGCAATTTAAAGTTCCTAAGCTGCATTCTCATCCTTTATTTCACTTCATTCTCTCAATAGCTTTAGAATCAACAGACAGAAAATGGTACATAGCTTCCTTAGGAGGCAATGGAGACCCAGAATTTCTAAATGACCTAAGAAATTGATGCCTGTGCTAAGCTGCTTCAGTCCTGTCCACCTCTTTGTGATCCTATGGGCTTGCCAGGTTTTTCTGTCCACTGGATTCTCCAGACAGGAGTACTGGAGTGGGTCACCATTTCCTTCTCCAGGGGATTTCCTGACCCAGGGATGGAACCTGCATCTCATGACTCTTTCATTGGCAGGAGAGTTCTTTACCACTGCTGCAAATTTCTCAATTATTTACTCAAGTTCAAGTGTCTCAGTGCAAAGACACACAGGCTGTCACACAGGACTTCAGATAGTGAACCCCTGCTATACAATACATTTCAGATGATTTGGAATAAAGAACTAAATCAGCAAATAAATAAATTAGTAAATAAAAATAAATGCAAGAACTACTATTTAGATCATCTTTTAAAAAACAAAAATAGCTATACATCTCATTTCAATTGACAAAATTCAAATGAACTGAAATTGAAAAAGATAGAATACAAAATCCAAAGTTAGTGTGAGCTGAACATTTAATAATGTAATTAATATTATTTGTGCCTTTCTCCTCATTCAAGTCATGAGTGTCTGACATGAAAGATGGTTCTAGTAATGTGTATAGCTCTGTCCCACTACATAGAATAAATTAGAGGATTATTGAGAATAAGGAATACCTTAGTATTTTGAGGCTATATTTATTATCGCTCAGTCCTGTCCAGCTCTCTGTGACTCCATGAACTGCAGTAAACCTGGCTTCCCTGTCCTTTACTTTGGAGTGTTATTTGCTCAGTCATGTTTGACTCTTTGTGAACCATGGACTACAGCCTGCCAGGCTTCTCTGTCCATAGGATTCCCCAGGCAAGAATACTGGAGTGGGTTGTCATTCCCTTCTCCAGAGAATCATCAAGACCTAGTAATCAAACCCAAGTCTCCTGCATTGCAGGCAGATTCTTTACTGTTTAAGCTACAGGGAAGCTGTCCTTCACGCTCTACTATTATTTGCTCAAACTCATGTCCACTGAGTCAATGATGCCATCCAACCATCTCATTCTTTGTCACCCATTTCTGTGCCTGCTGTCTATCTTTCTCAGCATCAGGGTCTTTTTCAGTGAGTTTGCTCTTTATATCGGGTGGCCAAAGTATTGGAGCTTTAGCTTCAGCATCAGTCCTTCCAGTGAATATTCAGGACTGATTTCCTCTAGGATTAACTGGTTTGATCTCCTTGCTATCCAAGGGACTCTCAAGAGTCTTCTCCAGCACCACGATTTGAAAACATCAATTCATTAGCCCTCAAACTTCTTTATGGTTTAACTCTCACATCCATACATGACTACTAGAGAAATTGTAGTTTTGACTAAATGGACCTCTGTCAGCAAAGACATGTCTCTGCTTTGCAATACACTGTCTAGGTTTGTCATAATTTTCTTTCAAGTAGTACACATCTTTCAATTTCATGGCTGTAGTCACCTTCCACAGTGATTCTGGAACTCAAAAAAGTACAGCCTGTCGCTGTTTCCAGTGTTTCCGCATCTGTTTGCCATGATGTGATGAGATCAGATGCCATAATCTTTGTTTTTCGAATGTTGAGTTTTAAGCTAGTTTTTTCACTCTCCTTTTTCACCTTCATCAAGAGGCTCTTTAGTTTCTCTTTGCTTTCTGCCATGAGGGTGGTGTCATCTGCAAATCTGAGGTTATTGATATTTCTCCCTGCAATTTTGATCCCAGCTTGAGCTTCATCCAGCCCGGCATTTCCTGTGATGTACTCTGCATACAAGTTAAATATACAGGGTAACAATAGACAGCCTTGACATACTCCTTTGTCAATTTTGAAGCAGTTTTTTGTTCCCTGTCTGGTTCTGTTTCTTCTTGATCTGCATACAGGTTTCTCAGGAGGCAGATAAGGTGATCTGGTAATCCCATCTCTTCAAGAATTTTCCACATTTTGTTGCAATCCACACAGTCAAAGAATCCACCTGCAATGCAGGAGACTCTGGTTCAATTCCTGGGTTGGGAAGATAAGCTGGAGAAATGATAGGCTACCCACTCCAGTACTCTTGGGCTTCCCTTGTAGTTCAGCTGGTAAAGAATCTGCCTGCAATGTGGGAGACCTGGGTTTGATTTCTGGGCTGGGAAGATCCCCTGGAGAAGGGAAAGCTATCCACCTGATATCCACTCAGTTTTCTCGCATGGAGAATTCCATGGACTGTATAGTCCCTAGGGTCACAAAAAGTCAGACACAACTGAACAACTTTCACTTTTACTTTTCACATAGTCAAAGGCTTTAGTGTAGTCAATGAAGCAGAAGTAGATATTCTTCTGGAGATCTCTTGCATTTTTGTAATCCAACAGATGTTGGCAATTTGATCTCTGGTTCTGCTACCTTTTCCAAATCTAGTTTGTACACCTGGAAGTTTTTAGTTCACCTACTGGTGAAGCCTAGCTTGAGGGGTGTTGAGCATTACCTTGCTAGCAGTGAAAAGAGCACAGTTATGCAGTAGTTCAAACATTCTTTAGCATTGTCCTTCTTTGGGGTGGGAGTTAAAGAAAAGAGTGGCTAATATCTAGGAAAATGTGCCATGAGTTCTTATAGAAATGATTCTGACATCATGTCAGAAAAAACAGACACCTGGAGTTCAGAAAAATCTGAAGTTAAATCCCAACTAAGTGAATTGCTAAATATGTGTATAAGTTTCTTAGTATCAGTTAGTGCCAACCTCACTACCTTCATTTTTCAAATGAAGATAATAAAGCCTCCACTGTGAAAATAAGGATTAGAGATAATATATATGATGTATCTAGATAACTGACAGGCATTTATGCATTCTGTCTCTAGAATGAAATCTCAGATTTAACCCTATTGGCAATGTCCTTTCCAGAATGGAAATTCACTGAATTCTGATTCATTCTGTAAAACCATTGACCTGATTTCCTCCTCAAACACTATTATGAGATCTTAGACAAGTCGTCACGGTCTGCTGGGCCTCAGGCTCCCTTGTCTTATAAGAAGAAAAAATGGAAAAGAGGAATTGTATATTTCCTCCACCTTTTTTACCTCTCAACACTCACTACTGTATAATTTCAGTACATAGCTCTCTTTTTGCATGTGAAACATACTGGGTGGAGAAAGCTCTTGTAGTTATACTGTGCTGTGTGGATGTATAGACTTTATTTCATGTCATCACATGTGATTTCTGACTCTTTAGCTGTTCTCTGGAGGTTGAGAGAAATGGTGTTGATAAATTGCTTGGATAATATACCAAGATGTTAAGAAAATAGGTGAAGATAGAATCAGGAGACAGTAACAGACAAGGAGAAAATATAAAACTTTCAAGTTCAGTTCAGTAACTCACTCATGTTTGACTAAAATGCTTTAACTAAGACTAAATATGGGAAAGGGATGAGGAAATGTGAGTAAATACTTTGAAAGGCATTAACTTGGGAGGGGGTTTCGGCATTGGGAGATCGTGTACACCTGTGGCTGATTCATGTCAATGTATGGCAAAACCAATACAGTATTGTAAAATAGAATAAAGCATTAAATTAAAAAAAAAATGAAAGGCATTAACTAAGAGAATAAGTAAACAAAAGTTGAGATTAAAAATGATAGGGAAACCAACAAATAATCCAACTTGCCCAGCAGAAAGGGGATTTCCTCCTCCCACCCCCCAGGGCTGCTTCCCCACAATTCCAGGCTTCTCTGACAACTTAGCTGGTAAAGAATCCCCTGCAATGCAGAAGACCATAATTTGATTCCTGGGTCAGGAAGATCCACTGGAGAGGGATAGGCTACTGACTCCAGTATTCTTGGGCTTCCATTGTGACTCAGTTACTAAAGAATCTGCCTGCAATGTGGGAGTCCTGGATTTGATCCTTGGGTTGTGAAGATCCCCTGGAGAAGTGAAAGGTTACCCACTCCAGTGTTCTGGCCTGGAGAATTCAATGGACTGAGCAAATTTCACTTTCACTTTCCCTACAATTATCTCAATCTTCAGTGGGATCTTCTTAGCAAAGATTTTATGAAGTTAAAAAAAAAAAAATTGAGGGTGATGGAGCTGAAAAACATACCTGGATTCTAATTCTGTTCCTCCCAATTTTTAGTCATCAAATGAATTTTCAAGCGTCCACTTCATGTGATGTGTACTATTTGACAGCAACTTCTGGGAGATATTCACTATAGTGGTCGACTCAAGTTTCTAATATTTACATGCACCCAAAATGCAATGTCTCTGCAGAATAAAATTACTCAAGGATAGTTTTAGGTAACAAGTTTTGGGTGGAAGAACTAAGGTGTATATTTGCTTCATACAGTGATTCAGAGGCCTAAGAGGATAATGCTTCTGACAACTCCAGCAAGAAGCTTACCTGAATTGAAAAGAACAACGAATGGACACAGATGTGGACCAGGCGTGGATACATCACACTGGGCTTCCTTCACGATTCATTAGAGTCTGTATAGTGGCCACGCCTAAATGCAAAGAAGGTGGAACCATTTGGCCTACCTATGCCACCAGGAAGAAGAAGCCAATGATTATGGTCAGCTAACATACTGTGCCAGAGGGCAGAAAGAGATCTAAAGGTCAGCATTGTTGCTGACCCAGGCATGTGAATTTTATTTTACTCATGGCTCAGTGTTTCCCACCCAATCCAAGAGACCTTTAGCAAAGGACTGCAAATGTGAAGTGGGGAATAATTCATTAGCAGCTAAGTATAATCAAGGAAGGGCTTTCCTGGTAGCTCAGACATTAAAGAATCTGCCTCAATGTGAGAGACTTAGGTTCATTCCCTGAGTTTGAAAGATCCCCTGGAGGAGGGCTTGGCAACACACTCCAGCATTCTTGCTTAGAGAATCCTCATGGACTATAGCCCACTGGGCTTCTCTGTCAATGAGGTCAGAGAGTCAGAACTGATTGAGCCTATACACACACTCATACACATATAATCAAGGAAATGCTTTACAGAATATATCAGTTCAGTTCAGTCGCTCAGTCATGCCCAGCTCTTTTCGACCCCATGAACTGCAGCATATCAGGCCTCCTCGTCTGTTACCAGCTCCCAGAGCCTACCCAAACTCATGTCCATTGAGTCGGTGATACCATCCAATCATCTCATCCTCTGTCGTCCCCTTCTCCTCCTGCCCTCAATCTTTCCCAGCATCAAGGTCTTCTCAAATGAGTCAGTTCTTTGCATCAGGTGGCCAAAGTATTGGAGTTTCAGCTTCAGCATCAGTCCTTCCAATGAACACTCAGAACTGATCTCCTTTTGGATGGACTGGTTGGATCTCCTTGCCATCTAAGGGACTCTCAAGAGTCTTCTCCAACACCACAGTTCAAAAATATCAATTCTTCAGCACTCAGCATTCTTTATAGTCCAACTCTTATATCCATACATGACTACTGGAAGAACCATTGCCTTGACTAGATGGACCTTTGTTGGCGAAGTAATGTCTCTGCTTTTGAATATGCTCTCTAGGTTGGTTATAACTTTCCTTCCAAGAAGTGAGTGTCTTTTAATTTCATGGCTGCAATTACCATCTGCAGTGATTTTGGAGCCCCAAGAAATAAAGTCAGCCACTGTTTCCTCATCTATTTGCCATGAAGTGCTGGGACTGGAAAATATATAGAAATTAGATATACATGAGAGATGAGTTTGATAAAGGAAATTTCACTGAACAAGCTACAGATGGTTTTAGTAAAACAGTTAAAATGGGTGTAGCATCTTTCCTTTCCCATTAAAAGCAGACTCCTCCATTAGGATACAGAGAAAGCCAGAGGCAAAAAATAAGTGATGTGTCCATCAGAGCGGTTTTTCTTCTCACCCGCTTTGAGTCACATCCCTGTCACTCTCTCTGTCATGGTCCTTGGTACAGTCACCAGATTGCTCACTTGCTCTTTCCTCCATAAGTACCATGTTGCAGGGAGCTTTTTCTTTCCTATTTACTGCTTCAACTCCAACATCTAAAACAATGCACAGCAAAGCATTTAATATTTTTTGAATGTGCTAGACAGACCGAAAGTCTAGTTGATTGATGGAGCAAATGAGACCTTCTATGGGGAACTGAATGACAAAGATGAGTAGAAAGTCAAAGCTGGGCCAGACTTTATGAACAACTGAGTCTAGACTCTCTGTGTTGAAGAAATAGAGGCTCAGGGGAGGAAACAAATTTTTCTAAGATGCCATAACAAATGGCAAAACATGTTTTCAAATGCAATCAAGTGACTTTCCAATATGTTATTGCCAAACTAGACTATCATTTGGCTGTAAACAGATTTTTGGAGGTTTTTATGTTTTTCAGCACTTACTGTTATTTAATATTGTAATTTCCTCTTATTGGCAGAATCCACGTGTTGCCAATTGCCATGGAGAATCATATGATCATATTTCCTTTTGCAGTACTACATGTCTATTTGGGAAACAAAGTTAAAAACTATGCGACAGAAAAATATCCTTAAAATTTAAACATGAAATATAATGTTATCAAATTTAACTAAATAGAGAAATGCTTCCACCTCACTCTCAGGTAAACAAATGGGAAAATAATGTGAGCACAAAAAGAGAAAACTGATGGTCCTAGATAAACTTCAATTTCCTTGTGAATAAAAATAATACAAAAGTGAGATGTCTTTTCTTAGAAAACTATACTGATCTAAAAAAAAAAGATGTCATCCAATATTTGCAAAGTTGAAGGAAACAGGTATTCTAATAACTATGGAGATCTGTATCAAAGGTTCATATTTTTAAATTTTTTCCCTTTTGATTTGATATTTTTATTTCTAGAAATTTATCTTGAGAAAATAATTCTGGCTAAATAACAATCAATTCTAAAACTGTTGACTTGTCTGTGAGAGTGTATGTGTATCCTTGAATATGTTTGTATGTGGTAGAGCTTTAGTAGTTTTACCTATGTATATATACCCATAATATACTTTCACAGGCCAATGAGAAAAGTACCAAAAATAATTTTCAGAAGAGTTAAAGCTCAAACAATAAAATCAATGGGAATACTTTAGTAAAAATACTACCTATGGTTTAATCTTATGTCTGACATAACTACATTTCAAAGTCCTTAAGGACTCAGACAACTTTAGGCTCTGTAAGACAAGAAAATCCTTTGCCCGCTTCCTGTCCTGGTGTGACTAATTACAATGTAAAGTGCTAGGAAGAAAACATGAAATCAGAGGAGGGAGTTACGTACTAAGTTTTCTGGGCTTCAGTTTTTAAATCTTAGACATGAATATGGCTAGCATTTCCCAACAATACATGGCCTTAGAAACCTTTTAAAATTACAGTTTATTCATGAAACACAAAGAACATTTTATATAAAGCCAGGGAATGGCAATCCATTCCAGTATTCTCGCCTGGAGAATCCCGTGGATGGAGGAGCCTGGCAGGCAACAGTCCATGGGGTCATGGGGAATTGGTCATGACTGAGTGACTAAGACACACAACAATGTGTATTTTGGATTTAAATTGCCTTTGAGAAACAAAGAAACACCTTTTCTTAATATTAAAGTTTAATTTATAATTGATATTGAATAATATTAACAAATGTGGAGGGAAAATATAAAGATATCAATTTAGACCAGAAACACTTGGCTCCTTTGCGTATACTGGGGTTGATAACGTGTCCAATATTGATGCTATGTGTTCATACAACAATAAACCACATATGACCTTTGGGATTTCTTAAGCCAGGCCAATTTTGTCAAAGACAGACTGTCATACATATAAAGAATTACTTAATATATTTAATATATTTTCTTTATTTATTTTAAAAGCTATATTTTTTAAGAAAAAATTTTACCATTGATTTTTTTTTTTCCTTCTAGGATCTTTCAGTGTCTCTTAGAATTTGGGC